>CAKNXH010000867.1:0-55643 GCA_932178445.1 Andricus quercusramuli | reverse complement strand
AACCATAACATTACGGTCGGCCTGACTCTGGGCGATAGTTGGCCCGAGCATCGGTGTAATATAATCCAATGGAAGTAACCTCACTTTTGCCGACCGTCAGTCCAACTCTGGCCCAAAGTTAGATGGGCGGTCGTGTGGACTTTCGCGAATTGACTCAAAATAACCATAACACTACGGTTGGCCCGACTCTGCGCAAGAGATGGCATGACCATCGGCATAACATTACCCTAGCGAAAGTGTCGGATAGGAATTCCTTCCGAACCAATCCGAAATCATCCGAATCATTCCGGAATCTGTATCCGAACCGATCCGAGTTAATTCGAACCAATCCGAAATTTTTTTTACATTTCGTTCGATCCAAATCGGTCAAAAATTAATGCGAACTTCCAATCCGAATAAATCCGAACCAAATTTTCAATCCGAATGAATCCGAACTCGGATTGACCTTAAACGCTTTTCAATCCGAATGAATCCGATTCAATCCGAACTCGGATTCATTCAGATTTATTCGGATTGAAAATTCAGTGTATATCAATCCGACTTCCAATTCATTCGGATTGATTCGGATAGAAACTTTGGTTCAGATTGATTCGAATTGGTTCTTTTTGGAGTTCGGAATGAACCGGATTGAGTCGGATTAATTTTTAAACGATTTGGGTCAAACGAGATGTAGAACTTTTTTCGGATTGGTTCGAAGTGACTCGGATTGGTTCGGATACAGATTCCGGAATGATTCGGATTGGTTCGGAAGGAATTCCTATCCGATACTTTCGGCAGGGTAGGTCGTACAAGTTATCATGATGCACCCGACGGTCGGTCGAACCTCGGCCCAAATATGGTCCGGCCGTCGGATATACTAGGGTTCATTATTTCAAAACGATCGAAATTTAGGTACGAATAGCTGGATTTTTGTTTAGACATACCCATATTTGTACTGACATTTCGTTACACGTAGACACTTCATTTTTTTTAAGAAAAAGAATTCAAAGCTCCATCTTTATGGTAAATTGTAAATGTTCCGAAAAATTCACATTTAATGTAATTCATAATCGCTTTAAAATAGTCTGAAACACATCAAATGCAAAGCGTTACAGGAAAGCTTAAAAAAAATTGTGATTGAAAAAGTTGTCGCAGCACGTGATAAAATTTCTAAGTTCCGTCGATGCAAATTTCAAATGCTCATTAAAAATGACATTTTATGTAATTATCCTTACAAATTATCCTTACAAAGGTCGGGCCAACCATGGCTCGACCGACAATTCGCACCTGAGAAAGTGATATCTATTGACCGAATCCATTTGAAATCAGACAAGGTTCTACACTTGAAGTCGCAGAATCTCTCGAGGAAGAAATATGTTGTTTTTTTAAAGGAAATTAGGCGATACGTATTTTTCTGATTCGCAAAAAGGAAAATTTCCTAAAAAATTATGCACATTTGAGTTTTGTGTTTCAAAAAACCCGATTTTTTTTAAACCTTTATAACTTTTGACCCACCCTTATATTTTTTGAAAAAATTTTTTAACTTATACTTTGATAAGGAAGATAGATATCTTGTAAGTTTTATGCTGGCTTAATAACTTTCGTGACCTGGAGAATCTTGTCTCTTCGAATCAAATTTTCTACTTTTTCTCGCAAACAATGAGATACGAAAAAATGCTAATATTGAAGCTTGCAAGTCTAAAGAAGCTCTATGAAGAAGTCTCTTGTTCTTTTTCGATATCTTTCATTGTTTATCAGAAGAATTCACAAATCACATTTTTGGGGAAAAAATTCTCCCAGCCTCAAAAATGTTTGAGCCCGCATGATACTGATAAGATGCCTTTCTTCTATTAACAAAAACTTTCCAAAAATAAAAAGAAGAATAAAAAAGGTGTGGTTTTTCGGAAAAAATTTTTTTCATGTTTTTACAATTTTAAGAAAAAGCTGAAAAGATTTTCTTGAAAAACCCAGGTTTTTTATTTTTTGCATATTCTGTTTACAATTTCTGCTAACAAAAGAAAGGTATCGTACCAGCATCATGGGAGCTAAACCATGTTTGAGGTCGTGTGGATTTTTTTTCCTAAAAATGTTACTTTTAAATTTTTCTCGTGAACGGTGAAGGATATTGCACAAGAACAAGAGACATTTTTCTAGAACTTTATGAGACGTACAAGCCTTCATCTCAAAATTTTTTCGCATCTGTCATTGTTTGCGAGAAAGAAAAACGTATCGCCTAATTTCCTCTAAAAAACAATATATTTCATCACCGATAGGTTCTGTGACTTCAAGTGTAGAACCCTGTCTGATTTGGAATGGATTCGGTCTCTTATAGAGTCATATCCAATTTTTACTCATATAATACATTCCGTCGCTTAATTTATTCACGTATGAAACAACAGCATTCTCCATATCTGCTTTAGAAATAATTTCACAATGAAAACTCTGCGTATCGTATATGTTATAAGCCCTAATGTGCTCATTAAAGTAACATTCAGTTAAAGATTTTGCCACACACAAAAAAACGTTTCCGCCATTTAAAATCATTAAATGTACAAAATAAAACTGCGAACCTAATTCTGAAAAGGTGACTAGTACACTATCTTCTTTAATAGTATTTCCCATACATTCTATTGATTTTGTTACTGAGATATTTCTGTCTATTAAAGCTTTTGGCAACAACTCTAAGAATTTAGAGACATCTGGTAATTTCTCTATGGAAACTGATTGAATGCGGCTGCGAACATACGTTGGATATGAGGATTTTTTGGTAAGAAATCTATAATTTAAAATGAGCTGATGCCTGAGCACAATTGTCCTATGAACGTTAACTCTGTAAATAGCAGAGCGAGCGATTTTCACTCTTGAATCTTATGCAGCAGACGAGTTTAAATGGTAATCTTTGTACTGCATATTATCTCCAAGATTGCTTGGAGCCTCAACAGAAGCTGCCAATATTCGTCACTTTCGTCTATCAAGAGACCAATAATTATATCCAATTTTTTTGCCAAATTCAACATCTCAGCAGAGAACAAAATAATGCACTTTTTTTAGATGTATCTCCAAAATCTCAGGAGGTTTGTTCGTATGTTTGTTTAAGCCGTAATAAAAAGCACGCAGCTTAGTATTAAGCTGATCAAGGAAACAAAACCGGCAAAATTTGTTCACTCTAAAACTCTCTACAAAACCGAATATGGAGTGAAGACCAAAATCATCACCTATGATCAAAGCTAAATCGAAATAAATTGTTTCTTCGTCAGTGGAAAGATTTATTTTAATTCCTTCATCTTGGAGAAATTTAAGTTCTTCTACTACTTTCTCAAAAACGATTGAATTTTTGAAGGTATTCCGATCTAGAGTGTTGAAGAGAATAAATAGAAAAATATTTTCAATTTTTGATGCAAAATCTGGCGGTGAACAATAAGCATGCAACGCTTAAATAAACTGCCCCACACTTTGATATGCCCTTATGACTTCCCAGGGGAATTATTGTTCTCATAGTCGTCAAAATATATTAAAAGTGGAAGAACAATTTTATTCCCGTATCGAGCACATTTTTCAGCCCAAAAAGGGCTTTGGACAACGTTCGATAGAATTTCATTGCAAGAGTTTATACGCTTAATATATTTCATGGTTTCATCGAATACACCGGGCATTTCAAAAAACTTCTTTAACACTCTTCGAATTGGAATGAATTGTCCCACAACTGGAACTTCTTCGCGTCTGGTTTCTGCAGGTCTTGCATTAAATTCTGTTCTTTCTCCGAGTTTATAATTCTGTGGTATTCTGTATATGTGTATGTGTATGTATATGTGTGTATATGTATATGTACTGAATTTAACGTTTTTTCAAATAATTTCGAGGCATCAGCTATCATACTATTGACGCCTTTTCTTGGTACATCTGGAAACTGCACTGTAAATAAAAAGTATCATTTCAAAGCTAGTTTCCGGTATTGGAACAGTCCTCCAAAAATACAATCTCGGAAAGGCTCTATTCTAATGCCACTTTATTTTGATGCAACTAAACGACGTTTTAGTACAACTTTTGTGGATCGAAACAGGACTGAAGTGTGAATCAAATTCTTTATGTTTCAAATGTTTTCTGTTTCTCTTAAGCATGAAGTTGCATGAAATCAAAACCATTGCCCTGTGCATTATTTTAGTTCGCTAGCACGTACTACTCTTCAATCTGAAGTTAGCAAAGTAAAATAGCACCAACGAAGGCTTCAAAAAAAGACGATTTGGTATTATAAAAGGACGCTAAAAAATGATGCTCAAATAAAATAGAACCATAGTTTTTACAGTGTAGTATAATTTTCCTGCAAATTTGATAGACTCATAATCTACTTAATTTGAAGAATCTGAAACGTTTATAACTGGTTCTGAAGCGCCAACATCCCAAAGCAAATCAATATCTGAATCACAGCCGCTTGACTCAGAAGATTCTTCTACTAAATTAAAAGTATTTTCTGAAGCAGATTCATCACTAAGGATTCTGGAACGAACGAACTGGATTTGCATTGACAACTGCATGTTTCCTTCTTATGTGTTTAATAAAGCTATCGAGTAAAACAAACGATTTCTGCAGTTGTCTTCTGCACAATGAAATTTTTTCAAATGTGAATGAGATAAATTTAGAGGTCAAATAAAATTAGAATTATCCGAAAACATCAGTTTGCAAGCCTGACAGACGATCATGTTCATAATTGAGAGCTTTCCTCAGACCCTGTAATTGTGTCTGTAATAGCCTTCCTTATCGAACCTAACAGTTCTTTAGCTGATTTAGTTACGGTGTCGCCAGCGACTTGAATGTCGTAAACCGCGTATTGTATAAACTGCCAGAGTCTAAGAGACGCCTTTGGATACTGACAATCTAGCGCAAAGCAAGCCTTGAAGGTTAACACCAATGCATCCAGGCATGAAGCGTCCCTACATTTTTATTCGTCAACGACTGTGTATGCTTCCTCGATTTTCATCAGTGGTCACACGATAAGCATAAATGGCTGTAATGTTACTTTCCTTGCAAAGGTCTTATTCTTCAGCTGCTTCACTTCCTCGTCAATATCTTCCGTTTTCTGCGTAATAGAAAAAGATAAAATATGATTTGCAACAAGAAGAAAATAAATTCTATTAACAGTAAATTATGAAAGTGACATTTGCTTGGTTTTTAAATTTTTTCATAAATAAGACGTTTAAAGGTTCAAATTCACCTCGACTCGATAAATAAAATTGTATCGAATGTCAGCAGGCTTGTACTTTTGCACAGCTTCAAGGGGTTCGCCTTTCTTCCTCTTTCCAGTTTGACCAGTTACGATCAACAATTGCAGCAAATACAATACTACGGCATCTTGATGTTCTGAAAGTTTATGCGAGAAAAAACAATATAAACCTTCTACATAAATGAATTTACATTTTTCCACGACAAATACTTTATGACATTTTCTCACCAGACTCTAAATTTGGCAACAACTTTATAAAACATAAATCACTGACGTTCAATTTCTTTTTCTTTTTTTGTTCCGTATCTAATATTTGGAATTGCTTTGTGAGGATTGCTTTTACAATAAGCCACCGTATATTAAAGATATTACTTTTCACTGGTTTGAGTCCGTCGAAATCGAGTTCAATCTGCAAAAGAACTACGTGATCAACAAATTTTGATTAATTGGAAATAATTCAAATGCACAATAAGTGAGTGAATGACTCATACCAACTGTTTTGCATCTTGCACCTTTAACCATGGGAATTTGTTCATATAATCAGCGATCGATAGCGTCTCTACTAGCAGCAAAACTTGTCTAGCCTTCTGCGTTATTCGCCAATCATTAAGGCACGTTGACAGATCTAGAGAATTTTCTAAAGTACTCAGAGCCTCCTTTATTACATCAGCTGAAAAAACGTAGACATAAGTTTATTTATATTTCTTTCTGTCGTTAATTTGTACAAGATGAAAACTTTCTCAATCTTCAAAACTTCAAGAAACAATTTCCTCTGAATTGTCAAATTGATTTTTCTTTCAAAATTTGAAAGTTCGAAAAACTTTTTCTTTCTTCGGTCTTACGGTATAATGAATAAATAAAAACATTTAAAAAAACGATTGTAGTTGTTGAAAAATTGTTTTATTTTCTTCTACGTTTCGGCTCTCACTGCGGGCCTCTATCAGGAAAAAATTTCCATTTCTGTCGTTAAAAAATTGCGTCGTGTAAAAAAAAATACATTTTTAAAGTAAATCATTTCATGAATAAAAAGGTTCCATAAGGTTAAGATTTGAATCTTATGTCGAAAATAGTTAAGATCAAACTATTAGCATCAGAAAAAATTTTTCTTTTGAGCGGCTCAAAACCAATTAGATTACATTTTTAATCATAAAATGATTGATTTTGAAAATGTATATTTTTTTTTGACACGACGCAATTTTTTAACGACCGAAATGGAAAATTTTTCCTGATGAAGGCCCGCAGTGAGAGCCGAAACGTAGGAGAAAATAAAACGATTTTTTAAGAACTACAAATGGTTTTTCAAATGTTTTATTTATTTATTGGACCGTAAGACCGAAAAAAGAACAAGTTTTTTGAACTTTCACATTTTGAAATTATAGCAATAGTCGAAGAAAAGGATGGAGAAACAACTCGGGATCTCGCTCCAAAATGTTGGTTTAGATAATTATATTTGATTTTTCTTGTTGTAAAAAATATTATCGCGAGTCAGCTTTTCTTTTTAATTTAAAGTAATTTCAAATGTACAGTGCAATTATTTGAAGTATTACTTTTGCGTACTTCTAAATAAATTATATCCTTAGGTAAGTATTGTAATAGAGATTGCATACTTGGAGCTTGCGGAACGCCGTTTTCTTTATCTTTTTTTTTTTTTTTGCTTTTCGTCTTGCAAGAAGGTTCTGCGACCTCAACCTCGCGATAAGGTAGTTAAAATGGGCTCAAAGAGTGCCACTTTTTTGAACAGAAATCCCATTCTCTGATTTGTAGGGAATAAAGTAAGTGCACGCTAATTCTCCAGGAAATATGTTTTCTATTGCTTGATATAGCGCAATAGAAACGTTGGTCTCCATCCTGAAGAAAAATAACATACTTTTTCATTCAATTGTAAATAACAAATGAAATAATTGAACAGTATTTCTCTTTCGTAAATGTAGCCAGCTTTTGGCCAACTTCGACAGTCCAATTTACCATCACCATCGCCTTTTAGATAAGCTAGCAAGTTCTGCAACTCACACATTTACGCGTGTCGAAATGTAATAATTATCAATTAAATACTAAATATATTAAAGTAATAATTATTAATTGTAATAAAATAAATTGATAATGCAATTTTTAAATGCTGACTGGCAATGTTTCCATTTGCATTTTATACTCAATATATATCATTAATAATAATTTGCGAAATCTTATGTCTTCTAGAGACTTCTTTTTTTGCATCACAGGCACTGGTTGTGGTTATAAGCAAGACGGCACTTCCTCATTTAACCTTGAAGGAAGTATTTTTCATCACAAATTTGCGACAGATCTCCATTGTATGACACTTCGACCTCTTGATCTAATTCGTTATGAACTTCCGATTTAACCTTCTGAAAAATGTGCAATGATATTCATCAGACAAAAATATCTGACATTTCACCTTAAAATTCAGATAAAAAAAAATTATTATCTATTCATTATTTAAAGTAAACACAGTTTAAAATTTTCAACACAATTTCAAATTTTCAATATTTTACTTACACTTGGAGGAGACGTAGAACGTAATTTCTTCTTGAAGTGTCCAAATTCTGAATTGTATATTCCTATAACAACACTTTTTGTTAAATAACACTATCATATACTGAATTTCATCTCCTCAATAATTTCACTGAAAAGGAATAATGTACACAAAACGTTTAAAACAAGGCAATTTTTATTTTATTTTTTGTTAAATTGTGTAACGGGTCCGAATAAAAAGTTTAATTTTGTATAAACAATGTCAATTCGCCGTAACGAATTGAAGCACTTTATTAATTACGTATGATATGGTGATGTACATATCTCAAGTGGATGAACGGAACTGTCGTACAGTGCCTATGCACTGCCTTCCATAACCCTCGTCAACCTGAATAGTGGAGGGGGTAACGCCCTTGTTACAACCACTTTTACACCCCTCGATTTAGACTGTTTTTAGTCCTCTGAAAATGTATATTTTGTCCTGATCCTCACGGGCCTAGTTTCTACTAAAAAATTTGTATCATTAGTTTCTATTTCAAAATTCACATTATAGGATTCCGTCACACAATTGGCACGATTAGTTTCCATTACAAAATTCGCATTGACAATGCCTCGCTGCAACATAGGTATGGCATTTTGGGTGCCAACGTGCTGTGTACTGGCTCTATTACCAAAACTACAATTATTATAGCAATTTCCGAAACAGTATTTCAATACGTCGATAGTTCCGTGTATACATTTCGTTCTATATAATACATATAGTAATACAACATATAGTAATACATTTCAGTCCAAGTTTTAATTCTTTGCCGGCTTTGTATATCATCCAGGAGGCTATTGCTTTCATCGAGACTGATTCTACCGCTTCGTAATTGATTTATGTCAAGAATACTGGGAAGTTTAACTGACTTATCATTTAATAAGTGAATTTATTTATCTCTAAAATCATTAGCGTTGAATCGTCCAGAGTGGCATCGATGACGGGTAAAGGATATGCATCCTGATCAGTATCTTCGTTTATCTTGCGATAATCGACTACCATTCTTAATTTAACTTTTTTCTTAGGTACCACCCAAATTGGAGAGTTAGAAGGTGAATTTGAGTTTCTTATTATCTGTTCTTCCTAAAGATTCTGTACGTGCTCTTTGACAAAGTTTCTATGAGCTTCAGGGTGTTTGTAGGATCTGTCGTTAACTGTTTTTCCTGATTTTAATGTTATCGCGTGTTCAGTGAGGGTTCTACATGGTAAGGGGTCTCCTTCTAATGTAAACAAGGTGCTTTATTTGGTAAAAATTTTCCAAATAGATTCTCGGATGGAGTCTCCGACGTGATCTAGACGTGTATTTTCTTTTAATTTTCTAATTCTATCGGGGTTGAGCGGTCCTCCTCCTCCATTTTTAGACTGAATTATGTCACGCGATTTGATGTTAGCGACATTGTCAAAAGATATTTTCTCTGGTAGTATTACCGGTCCATTTTTATAATTAAAATAAGGTAGTTTGATTCGATTATTTTTCCATCTGTATAGTCCATCCGGGATATTTTCTTGGTTCCCTATCCACAAATTTTTATCTGTTTCTTCTGTCGGGATATAGCAGATTCTCATAACGTTCCTTTCAATAAAGTATCCGTCGTCGTGTAACATCTTTTTACCACCTAAATATAACCATTTATCTGTTAAATAGTACTTGTTATATTTAAAAAAAGGCAGTCCAAGTATTCCTTCTTCAGGTAGAAGATTCATTTTGAATGGTTTGCATTCGATTGGGACATAATCTTTCTTTATGAGATTGATGGATGAGCCGGAGTCTGCTAATAGCCTGTATTCTCGTCCGTGTCGCTTTCCAGCGACTGATTGTAATCGTCCATGAACGTTAGAGACTCTGCTTGTTGTAAATTTGTTTCCATTTGTTGCATTGCCTCCATCGGGAATTCCTGATTCCTTAAAAATTCCTCGTGGTCCTTGCTGGTGCAGTATACTTGAGGTGGCCTTGTTGCGTTCATACCCTGCCAACAATTTTGGGTATTCGTATAACATTGATTTGTTAAGTGTCCTAGGATGCCACATTTATGGCATTTCATTTTCGTTCTGTCACTCAAAGGGAAATTTTGATTAGGAACGTGGTTGAACTCTAGGTTGTGGTGTTGGTCTAAATTGTTGTTTTGATTAGTAATTTAATTTTGGTAAGAGCTGGGACGCTCTGCTCGGTGGGTTCCTGTCACCACTACGCAGCGCGTCCTCGGGTTGCGGATAGAGGAACGGCCCGTTAGGCTGAACAGCCCCTCAGGTTAGCTGCGAATACAAGAATAAGCAGCCGCGGACAGCCGATAGGAACCAGTCGTGGGTGTGGTGAGCCCAGCCTAAGATGTTGGCCTAGCACTGGTAGAAAACACGATGACCATGGCTTGGGAGGACCCACCCATTCACGTTCATACGCAATGGGTGGGTCCTGACAGGCCGAGGTGCAGCGTGTATCCACCTAGAAACACTGCCCGAACCAAAACTAAAAATCTTGTAAGGGAAAAATCCTGCTGCCCATTGGACACCGCAGCGATGACACTGCCCGCAAGGGATGTGTGGAATGATTCGCCTGTATAGGGCCGAAGGGGTATTGATGCCAGTAGGCGCGCTGCCTTGCAGGGGGACGTTAGGATACGAGGATGAAACTGTAATGTGTCTGACGACAAGTTGACATGGTCCTTGTCAGAGTCGGAAAGCTCCCATACTTAGACCTAGGGAGGTATGGGGGTTATCACTCCTGGGACAGTGGACTTACCTACGATCGGAATAGGATCCTAACGTGCGGATTATCTTGAAACTACCATGGCTAACTTGCAAAAACAAAAAACTACAGTTAAAGATCTAAGGGTCGGAACTCTAAACGCGCGTAGCCTAAGTACTGGCGGATTTAGCGAACTCATTAAGATAGCAAATGATTACAATACTGACTTAATAGCACTCCAGGAAACATGCTGGCCGGGCGATTTCGCGTCAATTTCTAAGGATAACTATACTTTTCACTATGGGGGAGCTAAGGAATGGAGACTGGGGACCGGTTTTCTTATTAATAAACGAATCTCGCAAGCGGTTATCGACATGCAATTCATTAACGATCGGTTATCATACATTGTACTGAAGGGTATTTTCAGCAAACAGGTATTAATCAATGTGCACTGCCCCACCGAGGACAAAGACGAAGACACTAAAGATCTCTTTTACGAAACAATCGAGCAGGTTTTTGACAAGTTCTCAGCTTTTGACGCAAAAATAGTATTGTGAGATTTCAACGCGAAAATTGGAAAAGAACCGATGTATAGGCCTACAATAGGATCAGAAAGTTTGCATGAGGTCAGTAATGATAATGGAACTAGAGCTTTCAAAGAACCTCGTTGTCAAAAGCACATATTTCAAGCATAAAAATATACATAAGGCCACCTGGAGATCACCAGATGGTAACACTCACAATCAGATTGATCACGTTCTAATTGACAGAAGACGTCATACAAACATTATCGATATAAGATCGTATAGGGGAGCGGATTTAAATTCAGACCATTTTCTCGTGATAGTAAAAATAAGATCTAGGCTAGCGATAACTAAGAAAACAAGCCGCACAGAGCCAACAGTTCGTTTCAATATAGATAAGTTCAAAACAGCAACAGAAACATTAAATTATCAAGTTGAGATTTCTAATAGCTTTGATGCTCTCCAAGAACAGAGAGACGATAACAATAATTACGAGGAGGACCCGGAAACCCTATGGAGCAATATAAAAAAGGCGGTAAAGACAGCCGCGAAACTTACGATAGGTTTAAAGAAAGTAACAAAAAGCAAACCATGGTATGACGAAGAGTGCAAACTCGGGTTTGAAAAACGTTGGAAGGCCAGACTAAGTAGTTTACAAAATAAGTGCGATCAAACACATAAGAAGTATCTCGAGATTAGTAAAAGTACAAATAGGCTCTATAGATCCAAGAAAAGGGAGTGGGAAAAGAATAAAATACTAGCAATAGAAACGCATAATAAACAGAATAACCCGCGCGAGATGTACAGGGGAATAAATTTTATAAGGAAAGGCTTTCAAAGTAGAACGGAAGTAATGAGGGACGAAAATGGCAATCTAGTAGCCGATGCGACAGAGAGACTGAATTTATGGAAAGAATATTTCGATAAACTATTAAATGTACGCGAAGCCCCCGTTGAAGGTAATCTCGGTGAAATCCACACTGCTGATCTATTAATTGATGATCCTGCTGATGTAGAAATAGAAATGGCCATAAAGAAGTTGAAAAATAACAAAGCCGCGGGCATCGATGACCTACCGGCTGAACTGATAAAAAATGGAGGCCCTTGCCTCAAAAGAAAAATTTGTAAATTAATACGCACAGTTTGGAAAACAGAACGCATTCCAGAGGAATGGAATGACTCTATTGTTATTCCTATCTTTAAAAAAGGCGATAAAATGAACTGTAACAATTATCGGGGAATTTCACTTGTGTCGTCGTGTTATAAGATCCTGTCCAATGTAATCTTAGGTAGGCTAACTCCTCTCGCCGAGGAAATTATTGGGGATTACCAGTGTGGATTCCGCCGAAACCGATCTACAAGCGATCAAATGTTCACAATTAGACAACTGCTAGAAAAAAAATGGGAATTTAATGAAGCAGTGCATCAGCTATTTATCGATTTTAAAAAAGCTTACGACTCTATTATACGCGCGCGAATGTACTGGATCCTGGAGTTCTTGGGTGTGCCAAGAAAATTGGTTAGACTTATCGAAATTTGCTTAAGCGGCAGTAGGGGAAGAGTACGCGTAAACGGAAGGTTATCTGAAGAGTTTTCGATCCGCGATGGTCTGAAACAGGGCGATGCACTTTCGTGCGTCCTTTTTAACTTAGTTTTAGAATACGTGGTTAGGCAAGTGCAGGCGAATCCGACCGGTGCTACCCTCAATGGGGTAATACAAATTCTTGGATATGCGGATGATCTCGACATACTAGGGGATGATAAAGAAACGGTAGTAAAAAATGCAGAAATCTTGATCACAAAAGCCAAAGATATTGGCTTGGAGGTTAGCGAAACGAAAACAAAATATATGACCGTCGTCAGATCTGAACAAAGTAATCAAGACGGGGATCTAACAGCCGGAAATATGAAATTCGAAAGGGTTAGCGAGTTTAAATACCTCGGGTCAATTATAACTAGCGAAAATAAGATTAAAACGGAAATCAACGCGCGATTGCACGCTGGCAATGGGTGCTATTATGCAGCAAATACACTATTAAAATCGCGATTGCTATCTAGAAACATCAAAGTAAGAATCTACAAAACAATAATAATGCCGGTCGTCATGTACGGGTGCGAAACGTGGGCGCTGACGAAAGGAGAGGAGAATAGGTTTAGAGTTTTTGAGAATAAAGTACTTAGAAAAATCTATGGTCCAAAAAGGGACGAAGAGACCGGCGAATGGAGAAAACTGCATAATGATGAGCTGCATGCTCTCTACGGGTCAGCAAATATTAATAGAGTAATGAAAGCGCGTAAACTAAGATGGGCGGGGCATGTAGCAAGAATGGGAAATGAAAGAACAGTGGCGCAAGTTTTAAGAGGGAGACCGATTGGTAAGAGACCCTTAGGCAGACCGAGAAACAGATGGGAGAAAAATGTAAGGGATGATTTAAAAGAACTAGGACATGATTACTTAAACTGGATGGAGGATGCACAGGATAGAGATGTGTGGCGGTCTCGGGTTAGTGAGGCAATGAACTTTCGAGTTCGAACTGCTAATCTATAATAATATAATAAAGAGCTGGGACGCTTCATACATTCGGGTTTTGTTTTTTTCTTTTAAACAAACTTCAGCTTTTAGGGCTTCCTGCAAAACTTCAGTTATTGTTTTAGGCCTGAAGGGCCGGAAGGGCGTAGGGTAGCTCGTTGTAGGTACTTCTAAATTGTAGACTGTATGTCTGTACGATCTCAGGGCCTTGCCTGACATTTTCTAATTCAGCCCTGCATAATTGAACCTAGGTGGTTATTCCTAAATTAGAATGTAGCGCATTGAATAAACTTTCGTAATTATCGATAAAAATATGTCTGATCGATCGTTTAGCGTTGCAAGTAATTTTTTCTGTCAATATATAATCAAGTAATAAATGGGAATTACTGCAACGCAGTCTTGCTCGTTCTATGCTCTTTATGAAATCGTGAAACCCCACGTCGTCGCTACCGTTGAGAGTTTTGACGGCGCGTATTATGTCCTCTGCTGAAGAGAGATATTACTGGCCGGTTGTATTGTTATCTGATATCTTGACACTAGGAAGAGGTGCAGTTATCCGCTCTCCCGTTGGATGCTGTCTCAGCAATTTCTCTTCGCCGAACGATTCATCGCCTCGTCCGTTCTCATGGTGTCGCGTGGGGCTCGCTTTCTCGTCATCCGTTACTAACGCATTTGTCGCTCGAGCTAACGCTGTTATCTCATTTCTTCGCATACTGTGTTCTTGATTAAGAATTCTTAGATTATTTTTAATCACCTCTTATCCTATTTCCAACTGATTTAATTTTTGCAGTATTTGTTGCAATGTATGTATTTTCTTATTGTTGAGGTTTTCCATGGAGTTTCGTGGAGATGGATTCAGGGAATTAATTAGTGAAGCCACAGCAGTTAGGAAAGGATTATTGATAAAAAAAATGACCTCGTCTGAGTCAGTCTCGTCAGTTTCGTCAGATGTTGACGTGATTTCCTGCTGGTTTTCTCTATACTTGAGAAACGGCAGTTTAAAAATTATCTTTTTCGTAGATTTAGACCCTCACTTGCGCAATCGTGCTAATATCACTATCTCAACAATGCTCAAACAATATTGTCATGACAATTAGTTCTCTAGAACTTCGGTTAATAAGACTTATTCTGTGAGAGTAGTTTTTACAGGAATAATATTTTACCTTTAGGTTGCTTACTTTTATTGTCGCTGTTGCTTGGCAGGTTGATGTCCGTAGATGTAGCACTGCAAGATGATGTACGTGGATGTAGCTCTGCAAGATAATGTCCATGGACGAAGCTCTGCAAAATGATGTCCATGGATGATCACTAGTTGGCAGAAGTGGCTCCTTTTTCTGAGAATTATCGCCGGATTGCGTACTCTACGCTTTTACCGTCTTGATCGACGTTCCCAAATTTTTAATTGCAGGTTTTCTTGATGCTTCTGGTTTACGTAGAATAAAGTTGACTTCGCGTTCGTTCAACTGCTAATTTTCCCAAAAGAACTTACTAACCGTTTATTGAATTGATATCCATAGATACAATCCAGAGATCGTATTTTCAATATTTTTCGGATTCCCGGTTCGTCCAAGGAAGGGCAGTTTGATTTTTTTTAACTTCCGTAGAAACTTGATCTTTCGCCGCTATTCTAGCAGGATCGCCAGAAAATGTAACGGTTCCAAATAAAAAGTTCAATTTGGTATAAACAATGTCAATTCGCCGTAACGAATTGAAGCACTTTATTAATTACGTATAATATGGTGATATACATATATGTCAAGTGGATGATAGGAACTGCCGTGCAGTGCCTTCCATAACCCTCGTTAACCTGGATAGTGGAAGGGGTAACGCCTTTGTTACAGCCTCTGTTACAATTGGCAGTACATTTTATATTTTTACAGTTTCTATTGAGTTGGAAGGGATGCTGTTTTTTCTTTTTAATTGGAAGAGGCCATTTTCTTCTTTTCAAGATTTTTATTGTGCTCAAGAAAAGAATTTTTTATTTTCAATTTTTGTTCTGAATTGAAAGAGGATAATTCAAAAATTATATTTGTATCAAGTAGGCGAGGAGGTAATTTTAATTTTTAATTTTTTCTAAATTGGTAGAGGGCTATGTTTCATTTCTGAACATTTTTATTAATGCGAGTTGAAAGGAGGTATTTGATTTGTTCCATTTAGGACAGCGTCGAAGATTAAGTTTTACAGATTAATTGCACTTAAATGGAAATGTTTCGATTGAAAAATGTTCAAAGCTTCTATTTTATATTTGTAAATTATTGAGAGTTTAAATTAAAAAATTTCGAATTTAAATTTGTTTAAGCTTCAATTTTGAAAACCTGAAATTCAAGAGTTTCACTTAGAGTGCTTTAATTTGCAGTTTTTCAGTCACTTAATTTAATTTTTTAATTTCAATAACCGTGAAAAATTTTTGCGAACCAGGCATTTTTTTCCTCTATTAAAACGGCCACCCTGCATGTACATATTTATTATTTGAATAGTTATCCCAATCGACGAACTGTAACATCCATGAACATATACGTTAAAACCGAAAGTATCTGTAACGACGCTTACCTGGTCCTCTGTTGCGGAGTACATTTTTGCGTCTTCAAACATTTTCTACATGTAAATCATTGAAACGTCAATATACTTAAACAAGAAAATCAGTACTGTCTTTCAAATCAGTAATATGCATAAATTTTATCTATAAGTTCGAAGAAGACGATCTTTGTTTATATGTTTCTAATCTAAAAAGTTCACGCGTTATTACTATACAGTCAGATACTTTAAAATGTTTTTAATATTTTGTCAATACTCACACTTTCATCGATGGTATTCTGGAACTATACAATTTGGTCAGCACACTGCACTACATGGTTACAAGATTTTTTGTACTGAAAACCCTACAGACAGACGTACGATTGAAGTCTTTTGGAGGGAAATCGCGCTTCATGATCGGGTTACAGTCTCTCATTTCAATACGCATTATTATTTAAAAATATTAGAATTTCGTACAATTCTTACATCTTATGCTACTTAAAATACTCACTTTTGACGATATTTTTCACCAAACTTGTTATTGACCATTATCACATTTTCACGTTTACAATTTTCAAACAGTAAATAAGACTTTTTTTAAACGCTAATACTAATGTTCGCTCGCTCAAGTTTATAATAATACGTACAGAAATACCATCATCTCTTATTATAGTAGGAATCTTTATAACAGTGCCTCGATGGTCCCTAAATTCTTTCATTTTATTTTGATTGTAGATATAGAGTGAACCAAATATTGATATCAAAAGTCTCTCTGTGCACGAATAATCATATCCCAGGTGCGAATTGTCGGTCGGGCCATAGTTGAGGCAACCTTTGTAAAGTCGGTCCAACTATGAGCGCCACTGGTCGGGCCAACCAGCTAAATGATAACGGTCAACCGCCTTTAGCTTTTCAACGTCGGCCCGACATTTGGTCCCACATATGGGCCATATATTAGGATGATGTCGGCCCAACCTTGGACAACAATGTGGTGCTGACTTTGATTTTTGAAGGTTCTAACTAAACAGGTGGAAATACACAAAATAGGTATCCACAAAATAAATAATGATTGATGGCGAGTATTTCGACTATCAATGTTAATGGTCCTGCTTAGAATGAATACATATATTACATTTCTAAACATTATATTACAAATAAAATTTCTAACGCTACGGGCTTTCGAACCTACATCTATACCTGAATCTATCGCCTGGTAGTCGGGAGTCTTACCCATTACTCTATACCTACAGAATTGCAAATCAATGAAAAAACCATCCTCCATCATGTAGATGTAAAATAAATTTACTGTTAACGGGAATATAAGTGAAAGAATTTTTAAATAAATAATTTAAACCGATTACAACAAATTTTTTTCAACATTTTCGACTTAATTTTTTGCAACAAATTTTTTTTCGAACATTTTTCTTCAAACACCTTTTTTCCTAAATTTTTTTTCCAACAATTTCTTATAAACAAATTTTCTTTAAACAATTTTTTTTCAAACATTTTTCATACCATTTTTTCCGAACATTTTTTTTGGCGCCTACTTTGACTAATTTTTCTTTGTGGAATATTTTGTTTTTTCGCGTTTTTAGGCCATTTTACAGCTTTCGATAATGATCGGCAGCAGTGAAATTATTTGCGCTGGATAATATTACACCAATGTTCCGGTCCCCTATCGCCCGCAATCGGGCCGAACGTAGTGTGAAGGTCATTTTGAACCAATTTGCCAAAGCCTAAACGACCGTCGACCTAACCTTGGGCCAGAGTTGGTCCGACGATCCGCAGCAGAAAGGTTACTTGCACTGGATAATATTACGCCGATGGACGGGCCGGCTGTCGCCCAGGGTTGGGCCGCCCGTATTGTTCGGTTCTTTAGAGCTAATTTTCCAAAGCTTAAACGAATGTCGACCCAACCTTGGGCCAGATTTGGGCTGTCGGTCGGCAGCAGACTGTTTACTTCCACTGGATAATATTAAGCCGATGGTCGGGCCGACTATAGCCCAGGGTCGGGCCGCCCGTATTGTTATGACTATTTACTGCCAATTTGCTAAAGCTTAAACAACCGTGGACCTAACCTTGAGCCAGAGTTGGTCCGACGGTCAGCAGCAGAAAGGTTACTTTCCCGGGATAATATTACGCCGATGGTCGGGCCGACTATCGCCCAGGGCCAGGCCGCCCGTATTGTTATGGTTATTTAGAGCTAATTTGCCAAAGCTTAAACGACCGTCGACCCAAACTTGGGCCAGAGTTGGGCCGTCGGTCGGCAGCAGAATGGTTATTTGCAGCAGATAATATTACGCCACTGGTCGGGTCAGCTATCACCGACGGTCGGGCTGGCCGAAGTGTTATGGTTATTTAGAACCAATTTTCCGAAGCCTAAACGATCATTGACCTAACCTTTGGCCAGAGTTCGTCCGACGGTACGCAGCAGAACGGTTACTTGCACTGGATAATATTACGCCGACGGTCGGGCCAACTATCGCCCAGGGTCGGGCCGCCCATATTGTTATGGTTATTTGAAGCTAATTTGCCAAAGCTTAAACGACCATCGACCCAACCTTGGGCCAGAGTTAGGCCGTCGGTCGGCAGCAGAATGGTTGCTTACACTGGATAATATTACGCCGATGGTCGGGCCGACTATCGCCCAGGGTCGAACCGCCCGTATTGTTATGATTATTTGGAGCCAATTTGCCAAAGCGTGAACGACCGTCGACCCAACTTTGGGCCAGAGTTGGGCCGACGGTTAGCAGCAGAACTAACCTGAAAAAATATATACTTGCCAACGTAGCTTAACCACGAAATTCCGAAACATTTAAAACCATGAAGTCGGTAATATCTTTACACACAAACCTCAAACTCACAAACCTCAAACCCACGAACCTAAAACCCACAAACCTCAGTTTTTACAAAAACAGTGTTGGCTATATTGCGAGTATACGTGACACAATTGTGTATTTTATTTTTTATGAGTCCCAGCATGTAGTAAGTTTTTGTGAAGTTATTGTACAATGTTCTACAAACACGATGCTTTGGCAGTATAGCCAGAAATTTAGTTTGCATAGGTAAAGTTGAATATTTCAACGTTCCACCGAGTGTAAGAATTCCAGCCTCATCTAGAGTAGGATTTAACCTTTGCAAAGGAGAAGAATGAGACATCGTTACCTGCCTTTCTAGGCAACTAAGCTCATTAGAAAAAGCTTCTTTTTGAGCATAACGACTCCAAAAATTCGAAGCTTGATTAATCTCGTAATAAGATAAGGTCAAGCTTATTTTATCTTCAACCTTGATAAATCGGATAAAACGTAACACGTATGCGGTTACACGAAGAAGTCGAGCCCAGGTTGAGATATCGATCTAACAACTTGGGACTCCATGGTATTTCAGTGACAACGTGAGCATTAACTTTCTGCTTGAGTTTAAGTTTGATTTTTGGCCAAAAGTCTGAATTTTCGGAGAGCCATTTTGGCCCCTCCACCAGAGATTATTACTAAGCAATCCGGAAACTGGAATATCGCCAGACGCATGATCTGCAGGATTGTCTTTGGACTGTACATGAAACCACTGAGCATCAGGAATAGAAGTTTGAATTTTTGAAACTCTATTGGCAATAAATACTGACCAAGTAGACGGTTGTTTTTGAAGCCATCTAAAAATAATTTCTGAATCTATCCAGCAAAAAATATAAATTGTAAATAATAATTACATATATATATATATATATATATATATATATATATATAATAATTGTATGCAGTTAATTTTGTCAATAAGGCAGCAGCACATAGCTCCAGTCTAGGAATACTCACAGTTTTTATCGTAACAACTTTAGATTTTACAATGAGTGGATTAGCTTTAATTTCTCCGGTCATCAGAACAACACGTATGTACACTAAGCCGCGTGAGCGCATTTGAAAGCATCGCTGTAACCATGTAATTCAGCAGTTGAAACGTCATGTCCAAGAAATACCCAGCGAGGTATCAGTACTTTTAAAACTAGAGGTAATTCTTTCTTGAATTGTTTCCATTTAATAACTATGTCAGGAGATAGCTCATCATCCCATGATACTTTAATGAGCCATAAAGATTGAAGCAATATTTTGCAGTAATGATAATAGGTGAAAGACACCCAAGATTATCAAATAACTTTCCAACTGAAGACAAAATATGTTTTTTTTTGTTATTCTTTCTGAAGTCATTTCGATAACATTAGAACGAAAAACACCGTCCGGAGGCTTCCAAAAAAATCCACGAATTTTGAGACCCGAGCTTTCTTAAAAGGAAAACTCAAGAGCAAAATTATGATCTGTTGTGTCAAGATCACTTAACAAATCTTTGGAATTACTAGCCCACTTACGAAGTGACATACCGCCAGATTTGGTTAACTGAATCGTTTGATTTCTCTTCTCGAGAGCAAGAAGCTTATCTTCACCAACGATGAAAACGTCATCGACGTATGTTTCGTTTTCTAATATTGCAGCGCCTGAAGGAAAGCGCATTCTCTCATCATGGGCAAGCTGTCACATAACGCGATTTGCGAGGAACAGAGAACTATCCATCCCGTAGGTCACGATATTCAATTCAAAAACATTTCATTCATCTTCAGGGTTTTCTCGCCAAAAAAATACACTGATACTCACGATCTTCAGGCGCTACGAGAATTTGTCGAAACGTTCGTTCAGTATCAGCAGCTAACACATACTGATATAAACGTTATCGCAAAATTATGGCAATTGAATCATTTTGCAAGTTTTGTCCAATGTATAAACAATCGTTGAGAGATTTATTCACGAAAGTAACACTAGACGCGTTAAAAACAATTCGTCATTTAGTTGTACTACTTTGTACCCTTATAACTGGGTAATGAGGAATAAATACCCGAAAAGAATGATCATCTTCTAATAAGATTTCAGACATGTGACCCTCATAACTATAATCTGTCATAAAGTTAGCATAATCTTTTTCAATCGAACGGTTCTGCTCCAATTTCTTTTCAAGACGTTGAAAAGCTCATGAAGCTATTTTCTTTGAATCACCAAGTTCTGGTGAAGGCGTTTTAAATGGAAGCCTAACTACATAGCGACCGTTAGAGTCACGAGTGTGAGTGGAAGAAAAATGTGATTTGCACTCAACATCTTCAGCTGATGATATATTTTTTTCCGGAACTTCTTCTAAGTCCCGGAAATTTTGCAAAGTTTCGTTAATTAACGCGGTTGAGATATGATATACTTCAATAGTAGTGCTAGGTTCCGATTGATTCAAGGGTCGCATCATTACCCAACTAAAAATCGTGTCTTGAGCGATTAAAGAACTAAAAGGTACTCATGTCAAGAAAACAATATTTTCGTTTGTACCTGCATAGGGATCAGCCAACTCAAGGTCATAAAATTGTTTTGGCAAATCTCCAACAATAAATTAAGGCGACAGGTATGATGTTATTTTTGAAAACACAAAGGCACTCATGTGAGTTTGAGTGACTGTAGATCAAAAGATACCGAATAAGAAATCGATCCGACCGTTGCGCCACCAACAATACCAACTGACGCATCTACACGTTCGCGTCTCAAGAGCAATAATTGCGTCAAATTCTCATAAATAAACGAGGATTCCGCACATTGATCCTATAATGCTCGAGCAAATACTTTTCGTCCATTTGGATCTACCACAAGAACGCGCGCAGTAGTTGAAAACTTCGATCTCTGTTCTTTAATAGTTAAACTTACATGCCAAGTAATCGCAGGTTCACATTTTTTATCATCATTATTTTGATTTGAATTTTCAGACTTGTCAACTATCTTCATAGTTTTACTAGAGTTAGAATCCTGACGGTGCAACAAACTGTTGCGCTTTCCACGACAATGAAAGCAAGTTCTTTCACTTTTGCAATCTTTCTGGTAATGTTCACCTAAACACTTTAAACAACGAGAGCTTTTGCGAATATAAGATTCGCATTCATTCACTGATAAGCCTTTAAATTGATCGCAATATGTAATTCTATGTTCGTCTTTACAATAAAAACAAATTAATTTTGTATTTGCTCAATGAGCATAAACAGTTAACGTGTGCTTCTTTAAGTTAGATTGTTTTGACTTATGGTCTGATGATTTTCTATTCACTTCCATCGTTTCTAATGCCCAAATACGAAAATCTAAAAATTTCATAAAATTGGAGAAAGTGAGCAAAACTGTACCCAGATAACAATCGTGCGACGCATGTAACCCGCACGTCATGCGAGGCATGTCGTGCGTGCGAAAATTCATTAATTTTGCCAACACGTGCCTCGTTCAAGTGATGAGCACCAGAGTGCGAGCAGAATGCGTCGCATTACGCTGTCACGCAGTGTTGATATTATGCGACGCACATAGAGGCAAAGTAATGGCCGGGGATGACGTAAATTTACGTAAATTTGATATGATAAAAAATTAAAAATTATCGTAATATTAAAAATATTTAAAAAACTAATTATTGAACCGCCACATCGTTGATATATATCAACGATACGCGTCGTAAATGCAATCGCTAAACGCTCGCTTGACTAGTGCGTAATGTGTCATTTTTCCTCCATTAGCAAAGAAGAAGTAATTGTTTCGTTCCCGCTCCCGGCGTCTGTTATTGTGTCTAGTTTTATCCATTTTATGAAATATGTCACAATCTAATCCATAATTGAATTCTTGGATTTAAGGTTATTGTAGATTGTTATAAGAGCTTTTGCATCGTGCTGCGTTAGCGGTATGTACACATAAAAAATTGTACGCACTATCTAAATGCGTAATCATAACCTCATACTTTTTCGCTTGAGAATGTTGCGTAGTATTTCAATAGAAATCATAGCCCTAATAGCACGGAACCATACATGTACCATACAAACACTTATTTTTAGCCTTCCATGCCATATGTGTCTAAAAAGTCCCGGGACGTTGGATATTTTCCCAGGTAAAATATTTTTCAAAGAAGTGAAGGTCATTACTGAAGTAAATTTCAACGAGGAATTCAATGGTGACCTTCATTTTGAACTTGAAGTTGACCTTCATGGCTTTTTGAATGTCAACTTTGTTTTTAAAATGGAAACCCGCTTTTTTTACATCTGTAATCGATAGAGCGAAAAATTTTACGTTCAGGTACGTACCCAAGCCATAGGTCAATTGGAACGTTCAAGGTCAATTAAAGGTTATTTTAAATGAATAAAGTTTTCCAAGAGGTCAGTGCAATTCCTGAAGTAAATTTCAACGGGAAATTCAATGGTGACCTTCATTTTGACCTTGAAGTTGACCTTCATGGCTTTTTGAAGTTCAAATTTGTTTTTTATTTCAATAGAAATCCCTTTTTTTTACATCTGCAATCGATAGAGCGGAAAATTCTACGTTCAGATACGTACTCAAGTCATGGGTCAATTGTAACGTTCCAGGTCAGTTAAAGGTTATTTGAAATTAACAACGTTTTCCAATAGGTCAGTGTAATTCCTGCAGTAAATTTCAACGAGAAATTCATTGGTGAACTCTGTATTGATCTTAGCTACAGCGTTTTGAATATTGTAAAATCATTATAGGAAATTTTTCATTGAAAGTTCCAGGAGTTCTGGTGAGAGTTCTGTTCCTCCCCAAAGAGTTATATCGAAAAGTCCTATGCCGTTTTTCGATACCCAAGTCGATACCATAAAGGCGATACCATAAGTCCTATACCGCTTTTCTATCTCCATACGAATATTACGAATCGAAACTAAATTTACGTATTACGAGTACACACCCAAGTCGAAATATAGACCCTACTTTGACGCTCTTCACGCTGTCATTTGTAGGGGCTAAGGTTTTAAAGTAGAAGCTATTCCAATGCGATTTTTGCCCCTACTTTGGTGCTCTAATGGGCACAAATTACCAAATCTTCCACTTGGAGCATCAAAATAGGGGCTCAGTTTTTGCTTCTACTTTAATGCTCCACATTCTACCTTCCCGGACAAAATAAAAATTATTTACGAAAGATTAACAAGAGTAGAGTATAACGAAAACAAAGCGACATTTGCGCAATATTTTAAGTTATTTTGCATAATCATTCAACAACAATTTCTTATTGAGCATTGAAAACAACGTGTATCTAATATTGAATAAATGAATATACAACATAATTTGGGTTTTTTCGTTCGTCAACAGATTCTAAGTTTTATGCAACTTAAAATGAAAACTACTATTTGTTGTTAAATGAAGATGCAAAATGTTATGAAATATGTACACAATGTCACAGTGTCCTCGACTCACTCAACTTTTGTTAATCTTTCGTCAATTAATATGTTTTCCGTGCACTTTTATATTCCTTTCGCTGATGAGTTATAAATCCTTTTTTCCTTATAATTGTTGTATTAGAATCTTTTAAAACAGAACGAAGTCATTATTGATATCACAAAATGAACAATTATAAACCTGTAACAGTGTGTTTCAAAAACGGACGAAGTTCTATAATGAAGTAAAACATATTAGGATATAAATATCGAAGTACACATATCATAGAACAGCATAAGTTTTATTATCCTGCTCGTTTTCCTTGTTTTGCGATTCCACTTGTACTAATGTTGGTTTTTCGCCTTCGGAACCCACATAAATATGAACTTATTAATTATTGTTATTGTTCAATTACATATACGTAGAAGACGTTCATACATTTTAATATTCTTTCAAAATAATAAATTTGTAATAATCTTAAGAAGATAATTATTATTACTACAATAGTACTGAGTGAAAATATTAAGTTGGGTTAAGGCCCCATTAACTAAAAATGTTACTGTGTTGTATTGTTAATAAAAAATATAGAATAAAAATAAAATCTGGATTTGAATCACAATTATGTTAATTTTTGGCCATGACCTCTATAACTTTTGACCTACTAAAGATATTCATTATTTTCTTTCATATTCGAAAAGCGTTTATCGTCTTCCTTCAAAATGCGATAGAGAATTGAAAAAAGGTTCAAAATTAACAAAATGGCAGCGGTTTTTATCAAACAATTAAAAACCGCTTTTCTCAAAAAACCCATATTTAAATATATGCCAATTTTTTTTTTAAGCTCGTGCTTTGGTAATAGTTTAGCTCGCAAGGTGCTTATAAAATGCCTTCCATCTATTAACAGAAAATTTGAAAAACATTCAGAAGAATAAAAAGTGTGGGGCTTTCAAGAGAATCTTTTTCATTCGTTTCTTCGAATTTTGAAAACATGAAAAAATACATTTTCTGGAAAACCACACTTTTTCTATTTTTCCAAAAAATTTTGAAAAGTTCCTAATCATAGAAGAAAGGCATCTTATAAGCATCATGCCAGCAGACTAACAAGATATCTTCATTATCAAAGTAAAAGTTTAAAAAATGGCAAAAAATTCAAAGTGGGTTTTATGAGAAAATCGTTCTTTCATTTTTCAAGAAAAAACCCTTTTGTTAATTTTAAACCTTTTTTCAATGTTCTGTCGCGCTTTGGCAGGAGACGATGAAAACTCAATTAGGTCAAAAGTTATAGAGGTTTGAAGAAAAAAATTGAGTTTTTGCTCAAAATTCAAGCACAAAATTCAAATACGCCTAACTTTTTGGGATTGTTTTTTTGCAAATCGGAAAAATACGTATCGCCTAATAACCTCCGAAGAACAACATATTTCCTCCCAAGAGATTCTGCGATTCCAAATGCAGAACACTGCCTGATTTAAAATGGAGTCGGTCGCCTGAAGAATAAAGTTAAATAGTTTCAGAATCGAAACCATTAAAGAAAATTTAAATGGCGGGATATTTGAAAAAAAATTATTAAAATAAGTTGTAAAAATTTAAATATTCTCAATATTATTTATTGTGGTATTGGAATGAAAACATTATGAATTATTTTTAACAAATTCTGTAAATAATATGTATACAAAGTATTTTTTGGTTGAATTGAATGCAAGTAAGTTAGATTTCGAGTCATTATTATGAAAAAATGTAATTATATAGTACAATGTAAAGTAAAGTGATCTATTTACCGCCAATAGCTAGCACTTTTGCTTCCAACTTAATTGTTTTTTTTTCTTCCATATCATTTGACTTTAAAAGAGCTACTCAGCCTACTTCTCTACTTTCCTTCGGAATCAATGATAAGTGAATGACATCTTGTTTTTTATCATCTATCCACCAGACCAGCGCAAACTTCTTTTCACTTGAAGCCATTTCAGATATTATTATTTTAATATTTATCACGGAAACAAAGATATTTTCTTTGACTATAACCAATAAAATTGACATTTCTACAAACTGCGGTGTTCGAGCTGGGAGGAAATAACAAAGTATTTGTTACGCGAGCGCAAGCGTCAAGACAGCGACGCCTTATTTGAACGTGAAAATTTTAAATTTCAGTTACTGTATGTGAACTGCAAAGAAAGCGAAGTCAATAAATCAAAGTTAATAATACGTCAAAGCTGTTAGATTCCAGGTATAATTATATCGGAGAAATGTTCATTTCCTTATTTCTAACCGCGTGTGTACTTTCGGGACCATCGTCGTTAAGGGGTTAGCCCTACTTGCAACGCAATAAAAAAGTGAATTTTATCGATTTTTTTTTTTAAAGAATGGAAAAATACTTTTTGGTAAAAGTTTGTATATTTAAAAGAGTACCATATAAACATAATTTAAGCTAATTTTCATTAAAAAATACACATTATTTCATAAGTTACTACTGATACACCGTAGTATGATTTTTTGAAGGTGTATTGCGGTGAGCAACACTGCTCAGGACTCGATCATCTGAAATGGGAAAATCAAAAATATTTCAAGAAATTATAAGTTTTTCTAGTCCTTAACCTAAGTATTTGGACAAAAAATTTTTTGACAGAATGGCGGCCAGTCAAAGTTGAGAAATCGATTTTTATCGAAAAAAAACACATTCGTTTTTAAAATAAAAAAAAAGTTTTAAATGAAGAAAAAATTCCTTCGATTAAGTACTGCTTTTTGATATCACAAAAAAGGTTGCCAAGTTTGGAAATGATCGGTTAAGCGGTTTTCTAGAAATCTTGCTCACCGACTTTGAAAAAGTCGTTTCGAGAAAAACGAATTTAAAGTTCTGAAACTGCCTAGACCTAGACGGATCCACCTACACTTCCGACTGAATAACTTCTACAATTTCATTCAGATTTCATTAAGACTTTCAGAAAATATTTTTCAAATGATTTACTTTCAGAAAATGTCAAAACCCAAAAATCGAATTTTTCAAAATTTGCAAGTAGGGTTAACTCCTTAACAACCGCCCAATCAGACAAACGGCACCTGGTGCCGACTGTAACAAAAGAAAATATATATGAAGATAATATCAAAGATAACATTATACAGTTATAGGTACGTGGTAGTCGCTATCCTATCTATTTCATAAAACAAGTTACTCTACAGAGTAAAAAATATATAAGAGCAATTCCATGTCAAATCATCTGAAGAATTTCAGCAATTGTTAATAGTTTTGATGAAAATTCTAGTATTCTTCCTCTTAGATGTTGCGAGGAAAAAACCCAAAATAATTGTTAAAAAAATCCAAAAACTTAGGAAATATTCAAAATTAAAATTTTTGTTCTTTTCTTCTTTAACTTTCATAACTTTGGTGATTTTAATTATATTAAGGTATATTTGTTCAATTATTCGTAATAGGACGCAGTTTTAGAAATATATATTTTTTTAACTGCGTCCTATTACGAATAATTAAAAAAATCACCTTGATATCACTAAAATCACGAAAGTTTTGAAAATTTTAGAAAAGTGGACCAAAATTTTCAATTTTGAATATCCCTCAAGTTTTTGGATTAAGAAAAAAATTATTCTAGCGTTTTTCTTTCAACACCTTGAAGAACGTATACAAGAATTTTCATCTGAATTACTGACAATAGCTGAAATTCTTGAGATGATTTGACGTGGAATTGCTTATGATTACGATATTTTTTAAGAAATGTGAAGATATCGACTTTTGAGGTCAGAACTTTCATTCAAGACCCTCCATTCAAATTAATAAATTTTAAAATTACAGTTCACAACAAAGATAAATATTATGAAAAAGAAAAGATAAAACATTAGTGTTGAGCCAATTTTCCTCTGGAATAGATGTCTTGATATCATATCAAACTTTGTATTTGATTTTTGTTAACAAAAATTATTATAAAATGTTATACAGAGATTGAGAAGTGTTTATCGAGGAGTTCAACAAATATTTTTGAAATTTAGAGCTTGTGAAGTGTCTAAGGAGGAGTTAAAAATATACAAAAAGTTACAGAGCGTTAAAAGAGAACTTAAAAATTCTGTGAAGATTATAGAGCTTCAAAGGAGACGTTAATGAAACTCAAGAACGTAGAGACAAGCGCTGCAATGTAGGGGCTAAGATTTATGTAGAAGCAAAATAGAATGAAAATATCTTCAAGAGCGGCTAAGTAGGAGCTAGTAGAATAAGCAGCTTCAAAGTAGAAGCAATACTTCCACTTAGAGCATCAAAGTAGGGCCTATATTTCGACTCGGGCACTTACTATCTTTCGCTAAAAGATTATTATGGCGCAAGCTAAACTTTCGGAACGAGAGAGAGTATCTGTATTAATGATGCGTTGTTGGGGAGATCGAGTTCGATCTTACCATCAAGTTCGTTTGCTTTTTAATCGCACTTTTCGTAATGGAGAAGGGTTAAATCCTATCTCAAAATCAACAACTGAAAGAACTGTAAAGCGCTTTATGAATCATGGATCCATCAAGGACCTTCAGAGAACTGGTCGGCCAAAATCTGCAGGATCTGATGAGATGCAGATGGACATAGCCCAAGCATTTGTTGAAAACCCACACCTTAGTTTACGTCGAGCTAGTGATGAGCGTGACGTTGCTCCTGAGACAGTGCGAAATATTCTAAAAAGCATTAATTTCCATCCTTGCAAAGTTCATCTGGTACAAGAGCTCAATGAAGACGATCCTGATCGTCGGGTTGAATTTTGTGAAATTATTATGGACAGAATTGATAGAGATCCTCTTTTCTTGTACAATATAGTATTTTCAGATGAAGCTACTTTCACTTTAAACGGTGAAGTTTACAGGCAAAATTGTAGATATTGGTCCGACACTAATCCTGATTGGATGTTGGAGAGTCACACACAATATCCACAAAATATTAATGTTTGGGCCGGTATCTTGAATGATATATTGATAGGCCCTTTCTTCATCGATGATAATCTCAATGCCCGTGCATATGAACAGTTTCTCAGGAACCAAATTGTACCAAGAATAAGGGAGATTACAGGCAATAATTTTCAAAATATTTGGTTCCAGCAGGACGGAGCAGCGGCTCATTACGGTATGGTGGTTCGAGCATATTTGGATATTCAGTTCCCTCATAGGTGGATTGGAAGAAGGGGTGAAATCGAGTGGCCTGCTAGATCCCCTGATCTGACGCCTCTCGACTATTTTCTTTGGGGTTATTTAAAGAGCAAAGTATACTCAACGCAACCCCAAAGCTTAGACGAATTGCAGAATGGGATTCTGCAAGAGGCTACTTTGATTGATAGGGAGATGATTCGTAATGCTGTAACTCATTTTTAAAATCGCATAGCTTTTTGTCAAGAAGCTCAAGGTTTTCAGTTCGAACATCTTCACTGAAGCGTGAGAGGCAAGGGGACTCACGCTAATCAAGCACCCCGAAAAGTGAGAGGCAAGGGGACTCACGCTAATCAAGCACCCCAAAGGGAACAGAATTTACTACCATGTTTTTACCCATGTAAACGTAAACTGTTTGGAAAAAAAATTGAAAAAACCTTGAAGATTATCACCAAGATCAATACAGAGGTCACCAATGAATTTCTCGTTGAAACTTACTTCAGGAATTACACTGACCTCTTGGAAAACTTTGTTAATTTCAAATAACCCTCAACTGACCTGGAAGGTTACCATTGACCTATGACTTGGGTACGTACTTGAACGTAGTACTTTTCGCTCTATCGATTGCAGATGTGAAGAAGGGGGTTTCCATGAAAAAAAAATTTGACCTTCAAAGAGCCATATAGGTCAACTTCAAGGTCAAAATGAAGGTCACCATTGAATTTCCCGTTGAAATTTACTTCAGGAATTGCATTGATCTCTTGGAAAACTTTGTCCATTTAAAATAACCTTTAATTGACCTTGAACGGTATATTTGACCTATGACTTGGGTACGTACCTGAACGTAGAATTTTCCGCTCTATCGATTACAGATGTGAAGAAGGGGATTTCCATTTGAAAAAACAAAGTTGTCCTTCAAAAAGCCATGAAGGTCAACTTCAAGGTCAAAATAAAGGTCCCTTTCGTTTTGGCCCGATTGACTATCCCTATTTTCGTTTTCATAACTATTTAAATTTGCCTGTGCCTTATCTTCTTCGATTAAAATTTCCTGATTTCCTTTGTTCTCCTTATTCTCTCTTTTGTTTCCTACTGGATTTGCCATTTTCTCAATATTATTAATTTTTTCCGATCCCGAATGCATTAATTAAATTTTCCTCTTCTATTTAAATCTTTGTTCTTTTCGCCGACTAGCTCTTAGGTTTCTATATGGCTGATTAAAAACCGGTACTTTCACTCAAGAGAGCGTCTCTGTTTGTCTACTGTGTTGTTCCTATTTTTTACAATTTTGCCTCTATTTAATTCTAGTTTTCTGCTAATAATTCAATTCAACCGACTCAACTAAGTTTTATTCTTCATTGTTAGTTTTTCGAATCACTCACATATGCAATCCTGCTACAAAGAATACATATAAGGAATTTTTTCTCAGGGTGGTTGTATTTTCTGTTAAAGGTGGTAGAGCTCGCAAGCACACGAATTATACCAACTATTTTAAATGGACATGTATGCGTTCCTACCCGCACTCTTTCTAAAAAAATAAACACAATCTACCCACACTTTTCTGAATCAATAAATATAAAATCATAAAAACATTTGTCATTTTTCTACAAAAATTTCACCAAATGACAATTGTTGTACAGCCAAAAGATACCAAAACTCCCCAGCCAGGCGGTGAAGACAAGTCGGAAAAACGATCTCCTGGTGGATCCGGGTAGCTAAGCCAAGATCCCTGGTGATCCTTGGTAGGCAGGCACTCCTGGTGGATGTTTGGTGACGTGATGGCGTCGTTGTGATATGCAAGGGTTGGAGGGAAATTGGTAATTACCCGCTTAGTAGTACAGGTAGCACAAGACTGACTCCTGGTTCACGCGATTCAGGTATTAAATCCTGGCGTGGGGCTTCTCCATACTGCTAGGTAAAGACCCGCAGGGCCGTAAGAAGGCGGGATGCTTATAACTCTGTTATAAGCGCACTCACCATTTATTGCCGAGGATCCGTCATCTGAGGAATAGCGAAATCTGGTGGACTGCTGCTGCTTTAAATAATGGCTATTGCTCAGTGGATGTAATACTCACACACATCATTCGACTTGGGGTAGTGAGGAAACTAACCAAAGAGGTGATTCTTCATTAGATTACATACTAACTACTGATTAACCTTCACTGAATCAAGGTAATACACCTACTTTTGTGACATGTAGATGCCACGAGATGATTGATTTGAACTTATGTTCGATAAGTATTGGCGAAGTGTTCAAGGGATTGCATTTATCGTCGGATACGTTCCTATCGGGTCACAGACAGATATAAGTCTCTTCGACAGCTGATAGACCTGAGGTTCAAAGATATAGGAATCCTGAAGCAACTGACTGGGATACTTATAGAGAGGATCTCGACAGTTTTCTGGGTGCTATACCGGGCGACAAAATGATAGGAACAAAGCGTATGCGGACAATTGTCCTCGAATAAAGCTTATGTATTTCATAGAGGAGAATCTAAATCTATGATAAAAAATTGGGGTTCTTATTTGAAATCACAAAGTTAACCCCACTTCTGCCTACTGGAAGGGGGGGGGGGCGTTAGGTTAACATTTTTCAAAGTCGCTTTTCCCCCTCGAAAAAAAAAGTTTTTATTACGGATATTTTTTCATAGGATGCGTATTTTTTTTGGTATTTCGATGTCTCAAGTTAAAAAAAAACACCCAGTACAAACTCGCGGGGGGGGGGGGGGGGGTGACATGCTTCACGTATCTCGAGTCGTTATAAATATTTTTCATTCGAAAACACCATGTTATTAGTCTATCATGCACCAGAAAAGTGAGCGCTTAGATAGCCCTTTACCGAACAGTATGAGCTACTGACAGTTTATTAGTTCGAAACGCCGCCGCACTGACGGCTTATGGAATCCACAAATGGCCACTGAATAACGCACAATGCATTTCATGAGACTCAATAAACTTACTGTAGACACATATATATAATTTAAAAAAAAGTTAAACAACCACCGCAGGGTACTACTAAGAGCAACTGCCATCTAAAAAAAAAAAATGTCAATAGCCCCCAGCCACGTCTCACATCCGTGAGATGGGTGGTCACAGGGCACGACGAAATCACAACGACAGGCCGGCGAAACCCTCGTGTGTCTTGAGGACACGAAGCGACCCAAGGATGACAGCTTTCTGCATCCACTTCGCAAGTGCCTTGGCATATTTTTGGCACGCGGGTATGGCTTTAAGGTTAAGAACCAGTGATAATTTCGCACCTCCGAGAGCACCTATCACAAGGACAATTACTCGTACCGAATATTTTGGGTACAGTCGTTGCAGCTCTCTCTCTTTCTTTCTCCTTTGCAGTGATGTTGTATTCGGACGGAGCCGAGAATTCGATCACGAATATAGTTCATTTCTTCAAGTCTTGGAGAGCAACGTCAGGCCTCGAGTGCGCAACGGAGACTGCTGCCCGAAAATCGTAGTTCCAGAAAATCTGGCACTTCTCGTTTCAGACAATTGACTCTATATCCCTTGGAGCGTTCGGCAGGGCAGGGTCGCGACCAAACCCGTAAGAGCGACAAAGGTGGTAACAAAGTACTCTTAGGGCCGCACAGTATGCTAAGGTGGAGATTATACCGTCCTGGCATGCGAAAATGAAGCCCTCTGTACCTAAATTAAGCCTTGACAATTTGAGGAAAGCAAAAGTTTGCTCCTTCGACAAGGACTGTTTTTCTACATTTCTGTGAAAGTTTCCGTGTATTTGCTTGTCGAGTAGCTCTTGGTGAAATTTTCCAACCTCTGCTTTCTTTACTTCGGCTTTTAGACGTGAAGCATCTAGATGGAGTAATGCACTTTCCTCACTTCTGATGTTGAAATTCAGGCCAAGGGTCTCGGCAGCTTGCTCCGCGGCTTTGTAAAGGAACGCTCCTTCGCCAATCATCTCGTGGTTTCTGACCATCTTTAGGAGAGGATCTCTGCCATTCGCAACGATGTAAGCTGTACTTAAAACTATTCGGTTATGCAGACATTGGAGATTAAGAAGTCCGCGTCCGCCTTGAAGGCGTGAAATGTATAATCGCGGAACTGACGAATTGATATGCTAGTTTTTATGCATATGCATGATTTTACGTGAGATGACATCAAGGGCCTTAAGCTCGTTCTTCGTCCATTGAACCACCCCAAACGAGTAGAGTAGAACCGGGACGGCAAGCATGTTAGTCGCAGATACCTTGTTCAACGCCGATAGATTGGTAGACCAAATATGTCGAAGAAGATGCTAGTATCTGCTTCGGAGAGACTCCTTCACTGATTTTACGTCCTAAATGCGGCTTTGAGGCACGCCCAGGTATGTATAGGTCTCTCCAGTGTTAAGATGTCTAATAACACTTACATCCACAAGCTCAGGATCCTTGTGAACGCCAGTAAACTTTCCTTTCTTCAAATGAATGTTGGCACACTTGTCCAAACCAAAGTCTATCCCAATCTCTCCTGTGTAGTTCTTGACGATATTTATAGCAGTTTGAAGTTTGCTTTCACCAGCGGCATATAAAATACATGAGTGACCTTATGCTCACGCTGATTAGTGTCGCCACAGAGGTATCCAGGAGAATTTCGTAGTGCGAGAAATAGAGGCAGAAGTGTGATGCAAAAAAGCAAAGGGCTCATACTATCCCCTTGAAAGACGCCCCTCTGGAAGGTGACGTTCTTCGTCGTCAGACGATAATTCCTAGATGAGATGGTAAATCTAGTTTTCCAAAGAGGTATCAATCTCTCTATGCATCACACTATGTGTGGATGTACCTTCAAGCTTTCCAACAGACAGATGATAAGTCTATTAGAGGATGAATCGAAAGCTTTCCGGTAGTCAAGCCAGGCCATTGGCGGGACGCGCTGATGGACTGTAGCGTCTTTACAGACACACCTGTCAATCAGCAGGTTCTCTCGACAGCCTGCTACACCTTTTTTCGAGCCACGTTGTTCGTACATCTCTCGCCATACAGGCTCAATTCGTCGAATAATCCTGTTGTTTAGGACAGCTGTAAAGATCTTATACAGTGTGTTCAAACAAGCTATTGTCCTGTAATTCTCTGGCTTGGACAAGTTGCCTTTTTTCGGTAGGAGTATGGTGCGTCCTAACACCAGCCACTGCGGAATGGGCGTCTCCGACTTTAAATATGAAGTGAATATGCGGGCCAAATGTTGGTGTATAGAAGTAAACTTCTTCCATCAAAAGTTCTTAATACAATCTGGTCCAGCACCGGAAAAGTTCTTCGTGCCTCTAAGTGCTTTTTCCACCTCTTTGGCAGTGACTGATGGGCACTCCTCCTCAGATTTTATGAGGCTGTCGCAAAACTCCTTGAAGCGGATGATATTGTCAGTATCTTCTTCCAACTCTAGTGTTTTCGGGATCTTGTACACCTCTCTTCAAAAAGTCTCTAGCTCCTTGGGCTTGGGTGGTTTTTTACAAAAACAGGGGTATCACTGAAGAGGCGTGATGGGTCAGCGAGAAACTGTTGATTCTCCCTGATCCATCTCTCCCTCTTCTGTATTCTCCTCCTTGCACAGCCTTATTTTGTCAACAACATGCTGCTTGACTGTCAGCAGCTTTGACTTGTTTAGTGTGAGCAATCGATGGTCCAGAGGTCGGACTCTTGCGAGATATCTCCACGAAGGGAGGCATCCATTTCAGCCAGATCTTGGGGCTTAAGAGGAACTTGCATGTTGATGTTCCTCCTTGTACTGAAATTGCGATCATCTTCCAGAAGGTGCCTGCTTTCTGCGGTTGGTCTTAATGTCGTTTCATCTTCGTCTGCAGCTTGTTCAAGCAGCGGTTGAGGAAGCACTCCGCGTAATATGTCCATTTTTCCGAAGGTAGTCGGCTTGAGTTCGCAAAGACTGATGCGAAACGTGCTGAAGCTCTGGGTGTTTCAGGCACCATAGAGTATGCGTACGCGCCATAAAGCCTCCGCGAACAGGGATAATGCTGGCATCGTAGTAGTCTAGCACGTCATTCCTAAGTTGATCCGTCCACTTAATGTGGGCGTTTCACCGGTTCGTCTTCGTGTTTCCATCTAAATTATTTTTAGCACCCCGAGCTCTAGGATGATCGGCATTGTTTGCTGATCCATTGTCGTGTGCTCTGCTGTTTGATCGTTTTGAACCGCATCTACAACATTTTGGTGGTTTGGCGGTTTCATTGTTGTTCCCACGAGCAGCTAGGGAAAGGGTTCGTCCATCCTTGTAGAGTCCCGCGTGCAAGGATGAGGCTGATACTCTGAGAGGTCGCCGTATCTCAGAGTCACCGTTAAAGACACCTCACCCAGGTGCCATGCAGCTTTCGGCACGGTTCTTACACCTTCGCTTAGAGGTTATTGCTTCGGGACCATCCCTGGACAATTTTCCGTGACTGCTTATTAATTATTGTAACCGTATTCAGCAGAAACCCTTGGTACGGGGACACTATCCGCAACCCGAGGACGCGTTCGGTGGCTTTTTCATAAGCCCTTCGGTGCCATTCCAAAGGAATCGAAACCGAAACCGAATGGGGGCTCGTCCGGAATTATATATATATATATATATATATATATATATATATAGACCATATATATAGAGACCAACCGCGAACAGGCATCCAATAGAGGAAGAACGATGCTTCAGGACCCGGAGAAACATCAACATTCAGGTTTCTCCCAAGCCCAAAGATCTGACTGAATTGGATGATGAACTTCGTGGAGATTTTTCCGAAGAATCCGACCTCTGGACTATCAGTTGTGGTGTGTACAATGCAGCGAGAACTTTGGCAGATGCAAGCCGTAAAACAAAACCAACGGTTGATCATAAGACCAAAAGAAGAATGCATCAACTCAGCACAAAGATAGGCTGGGCTAGACAGTACGCGTCCCGCATTCAGTGTGTGATTGACTACATAACATCTGGCAGGAATTTCACTGCCAAGGTTCGACGGTTCGCGCGCGAACTGCGGATCCGTCATCACACAATCAACAAATCAAAGCTAATGACCATCAGACAGCATATTGTTGACAGAATACGAATACTATCTAACGCTAGGAGAAGTCTAGAGCGGAGAGAGAGGTGGGTCAGAAAAAATCAACAATTTTCATCTGATCCATCTAAACTCTTCCGAGACCCTCCAATTACTGTCGACCATCCGCCCAAACCAGAGGAGGTCGAAGCATTTTGGAGAGAAGTCTACGAGGTCCAGCATCCACTTCAAGAAGACTCAAAGAACATAAATAGCTTCAAGGAGCTGTGCAATGCCCTCATAACACCTGAGGAAGAATGCCCACCTATCACTACCGAGGAGGTGAAAAACGTATTAAAAGGCATGAAGAACTTTCCCGCCCCGGGACCAGACGGTATCAAGACCTTCTGGTGGAAGAAGTTTCCTTCAACCCACCAGCATCTGGCCCAAATTTTCACCTCATATCTAAAGTCGGAAGAGCCTATTCCGGAGTGGTTGGTGGAAGGGCGCACAGTGCTCCTGTCTAAGACGGGCAACTTAGCTGACCCTAAGAATTACAGGCCAATAACTTGTCTGAACACACTGTATAAGATCTTCACAGCCATCCCAAATGATAGGATTCTTCGGACAATTGAACCTGTGTGGCGAGAGATGTATGAACAACGCGGCTCGAAGAAAGGCGTAGCAGAATGTCGGGAGAACCTGCTCATCGATAGATGTGCCTGTAAAGATGCAGCATCCTATCAACGATCTCTATCGATGGCCTGGATAGATTACCGAAAAGCTTTTGATTCAACCTCCCATAGACTTATCATCTGTCTGTTGGAAAGCTTGAAGGTTCATCCACACATCGTGAGATGCATAGAGAGATTAATGCCGCTTTGGAAAACCAGATTTACCATCTTATCTGGAAAATATCGTGTGATCACTAACAGTATCACCTTTCAGAGAGGTGTATTTCAGGGCGACACCATGAGCCCTCTCCTCCTTTGCCTCACATTATTGCCACTATCTCTCGCACTTCGCCATTCCGAAGGGTACCTCTGTGGCAAACCTGGAAATCGAAAGCATAAGGTAACTCATGTATTTTACATGGATGATCTTAAGCTCTATGCTAGAAATGAAGAGAAACTACATCTAGCTCTAAAAATTGTCACAGAGTACACTCAAGAGATTGGAATGGAGTTCGGGTTAGAGAAATGCGCCAAGGTTAATTTGAAGAAGGGAAAACTTAACGGCATCCTCGAAGATCCTGAACTCGTTGACAGAAGCGCTATACGACACCTTTGCGCTGGAGCGACCTATACATACCTGGGCGTGCCACAAAGCCGCATTCAGGACGTAACATCTATAAAGGATACTCTCCGATGCAGATACAAACGTCTCCTCCGACAGATATGGTCTTCCGAACTGTCGGCGAGGAATAAAGTATCTGCAACGAACATGCTTGCCGTCCCAGTAGTACTCTATTCATTTGGAGTAGTTCCATGGACGAAGGACGAGCTCAGATCCCTCGATATCGGGTCCCGAAAGGTTATGCACATGAACAAAACACCTCAAGTCTTCTGTTCCACGACTTTACATCTCACGCCGTCAAGGTGGTCGTGGAATACTGAATCTTGAATGTCTTCACAACAGGATTATTCTGGGTACAGCACATATTGTCGCAAATGGACAAGATCCTCTTCTTAAAATGGTCAGAAAACACGAAGAAGTAGGCAAAGGGGCGTTTCTTTACAAAGCAGCAGAAGAGGCTCTGAAACACTCGGCCTTGACTTCAATATCAGGGGTGAGCGAAATGCATCAAATCTTATCCATCTTAAATACTCACTCCTGAAGGCCCGGATTAAGAAAGCACAGGAGGAAAACTTCCGCGAAGAGCTCCTCGACAAGAAGATGCACGGCATCTTCCACAGAAATGTGGAAGATCAGTCGATGTCGTATGAGCTGATGTTTGCTTTCCTTAGATCACCCGGATTGAAGTCGGGCACAGAGGGCTTCATTTTGGCATGTCAAGATGGTGTCATTTCCACTCTAGCATACCGTTGCCACATTTTGAGCCAAGATATTCCCGATGATAGCTGCAGAGCGTGTCATGAATACCCCGAGCATCTAGGACACATACTATCTAGTTGTCCAGCTCATGCGGGAACAACCTACATCCAAAGGCACAATGCGGCACTGAGAGTGCTTTATTACCATCTCTGTCACTCTTACGGCATTAGCCCAAATACCTCTCCGCTGAGCGCCCCTAGAGAAATAGCGTCAATTGTCGAAAATGGGAAGTGCCGCATATATTGCAACTTCATATTCTCGACAATTGTTTTTGTTGCGCACTCGAGGCCTGAAATGGTTCTTCTTGACTTCGAGAAACGAACCATGTTCGTTATCGAATTTTCGGCACCAGCGGACAAAAACGTCACAGCGAAGGGTCGCTCCGTGTCCTCAGGGTGCACGAGACTTTCGCCGGATCATCGTATTGAATTCGCGCAGACTGTAACCACCCATTTCACGGTCGTGAGACGTGGTTACAGCTGAAATTTTACCGCGATTTCGCTGGGAGCGGGTGCAATTTTTCAGATTAGCACCCGCTCCCGGCGAAATCCTGCGGTTGTCCTTATGACAAACTTTTAACTATATATATACATACATATAAATCTACCTCGCATCGATCCACTTTGAAAATTTCGTGCCATACGAGATTACCAGTCAAAACCCAAGCAGCTGACTCCCATATTATTAGTATGTTTTTATCTCACACAGAATATATGAAACCCTATCAGAAGTTACGTTTTAGTTATAATCATGGAAAGGATAAATATCAGCTGGCCCCCGAGAAATTTGACAAATGGAGAAAACAAAACAGAGGAATGTTCGGACAGTAATCACCAACACTATAAAAAATATTCACTTCATTAGACGTTCTCAAACCATTTCGGTAAGGGGCTATCCAAATTTCACTTTTCTGGAGGCTCTATAGTCTCATAACACAGTGGTTTAAAATAAAATAGATATATATATATATATATATATATATATATATATTAATATACATATATTATATATATATTATAATAAATATATATAAAATATTTAAATCTATGAATAAAATAGAGTTACACACGTCTTCACGCGGGGACTTCAATGTTCGCAGGACGACCCAAAAAAATCATGGCCACGCGGTAAAGACGTGCTTAAACCTACTCGTGATGCAATATACTATTAATCCTTCTTAGCTTATTCCGAAGGACTTCAAATGCGCTCCCATTGCACCACCGAAAAATTCAGTTGCGCTATATGGCAAATACAAATAACGAAAATGCGCAATCAGGTGAAGGGGCTGTTGACATGCTTTATGTATCTTGAGTCATAATTAATATTTTTCCATCCTCTTTTTCTTATTCCGCTGGACTCCAAATGGGCTTCGTCGCTCCACTAAAAAATTCAATTAAGCTTAGTTGCAAGTACTGTTAACGGAAGCGTGCAACGAGGTGGGTGGGGCTGGTGATAGTTTTTACGTATCGTATGTCCTAATTAATATTTTTTAACTATCTTTGGCTTATTCTGAAGGCCTTTAATTGCGCTCCATTGCACCGGATACAATTTTAGAATCCAAATTGTATCAATAGCCAAAATAACTGCCAATGGTGAGACGACGGTCAGGATGCACCGAAACGTGCACCAGGTCACTTAGCACGTATTTTACAAGAACTTTTTTAAAATTTAAATTGTGTCAATAGCCAAAATAACTACCAATGGTGAGTCGACGGTAGTTAATTTGGCGGTTGGAACAGTTCAAATTTTTAAAAAGTTTTCGTAGAATACGTGCTAAACTACGTGGTTCGCGACTCGGTGCACCCGGATCGTCGACTCACCATTGTTATTTATTTTGGATGTTGACACAATTTTAATTTAAAAAAAGTTCTTGTGGAATACGTGTTAAGCTTCCTTGTGCGCGATCCGGTGCACCCGGATCGTCGAATCACCATTGGTAGTTATGTTAGGGATTGAAACAATTAAAATTCTTAAAAAGTTATCGTATATGACGACTTGAACGACCTGGTGCACGTTCCAGTGCACTCTGATCGTCGACTCACCAATGGTAGTTATTTCGGATGTTAACACAATTTAAATTTTAAAAAAAGTTCTCGTAGAATACTTGTTAAACTGCCTGGTGCGTGATCCGGTGCATCCTGATCGTTGAATCGCCATTGGTAGTTATTTTGGCTATGGACACAATTTAAATTTTAAAAAAGTTCTCTTAAAATACGTGCTAAGCGACCTGGTGCACGTTCCGGTGCATCCTGATCGTCGACTCCCATTGGTGGTTATTTTCGCTATTGATACAATTTAGATTCTAAAAAAGTTCTCGTAGATGACGTCTTGAACGACCTGGTGCACGTTCCGGTGCACCCGGTTAGTGGACTTACCATTTAGAGATGTGTCGGTTATTGGCAAACTTAATATTTTAATTTTCAACGCCTGCTAATGTTCTCTAAGACTTGGATTCTTTTTTTTCACGCGGGAGCGATGCGGAAAAGTCGCTGCCTGCGCACAGTAGCGACTGCGCAGCTACATTTTAAAGAACTGAAGTCTATAGATCTTGTATTGAAGTAGTTCACAAATAATCGAATTTCTATGAGATTTTTAAACATTTTTTGAAGAATTTTTCAATACATTTGATTGAATTGAGGTATTTACGCCTTATAATGATGTGATTACAAACTTGCAATACCTCGATTGTGATTTCTACGAAAGTTTTCAGCATTCTCTAATGAATTTATCTATATATTTTACTAAACTTTTTCAAATCGGAGTTTAATATAAAGTTTACAGAATTCTTTTGGAGTTATTCCAGGCTTATTCTAAATTAAATCCTGAAAGCTATACAGAATATAGAAAATTTGTTCAAGGTTCGCCCTCATCCCCGACTCTTCAAATAGTTCAAGAAAGTTTAATGAACTTTTTTTTACGTGTATGTGCGGCGTGTTGCGCAGTAGAATAATAGTTCTTATTACAGACGTGATAAACTTGTGAATAATACCTTTTTTACATGAAGTATCGTATGTACCAATGAGTGAAACGTCTTTTCATCCTTGCGTGTTCGCAAAACTCAATTCGACCTGCGCTTGTCTATTCCTCGTATTTGCAAACTCACGCCCGGATGAATAAGTAAACTTTTACAAGGGCCTCACCATATCCCAGAACTACTTAATTACGGTCACGCTTTGTTATTTCTTCGAAATTCTGGCTTTTTCCGGGCGCCTGCCGTCTCACTTAGGTTAAGAAAAGGGGTGTGTCTTATACCCTCACCCAAATTTTTGGCAACCAATCGAAGGTAACAATTTTATATCTCTCCAGAAATCTGCGTTCCCTCAACGCTAGCAAGAAGAATTCTGGGCTGATGTGAACGGAGTGGAAAAAATTCGCAATTGATCACTCGTCGGATCGATATAGCGATCAGTCAACCCCACCTTGACTATAAGGAAATTGTTAAAATTCTAAATTAAATATAAGAATCGAGCTGATACGGATGAACCACTCACTGTACATTCCACCTATATAATTGAATTGAATATTATTATAAATTACACGTAAGTTTGAAATCATATAGTACGCAAACAGCTTCATCATCAACAAAACATTTTATGGTCCTTCGATCGGCGATATATTACGGCGCGTGTGAGACTACCGAAAGCGCGTGTGTAATATAGTTCAGTGTTTGTGACGATAACAACAGCAAACACAAACCAGTGCTCCTTGAACGTGACTTTCTGCTAGATATCACGCCGCTGTACGAAGATTTTAGGAGTGCCTACTGAGAAGTTCAGAAAACAAAGCCCAAACTGTTTTTAGGTTTTGGAATTTCGATAAAGTCTACATGTCGCAAATACAAGTTGTTCTGTGAGCAAAATGTCTGTAGCCAATGCAGACAGTTATTCCAAGTCCTTTGATGGGCTCTCGAGTCATTCCACATTGATGTGAGCAGTTTGCCAGTCATCCAAGTTCCTGCAAAGTGTTCCAGCTGCTTTAATTCATACGATTACTTTCCCAGCAGGTCCAGCTATTATAGTGTTTATAAGTGGTGCAATAGTCAGCATCAATATAGGGTCCATATTCCAGACCTGCATCGGTAAGCCAGTTTTTTCGAACCATCATTTCCTGCTTTATCTCATTCCTATTTGTGAAGGTTCGGTTTCTATACGCAGTGCAGAACTGCATATCTATTAAACATGCCTGAAGTAACTAAAGAGATGAAATAATTGAAAATCAAGCACGATAACATTAGGCGATTATTAACAAATTACGAACAAGTCTTAACTGCTATCAATAGCGACATGGACCTTGAGTTCCTAGTTCCAGAGGGGCGGTTGAAAAGGAACGAGGAACCTTGGGTGGAATTCGGGATGATTCAAACGCGTCTATAAATTATCACAGCTGAATCACAAACTAGTAAACACGCAGGAGAGCGCGACAGTTTTCAAAATAGCTATTTTATCATTTTAGGAAAACTCAAAATGATTTCTGTTAATATTCTAAATGCGTCCACCAATTCAAGATTAACTAGTCCATCGAGTTCCAATTCACATACGAGTGACAATAACAAACCAGAGTTTGCCACAAATATAAAATTACCGACCATACATCTCCCAGAGTTTCGCGGAAGTTACGATACGTTGCTCGGTTTTCATGACACATGTAAGTGTACGATAACAGTAAAATCTCCGAAATTCAAAAACTTCACTATTTGAAATCGTTTAAAAAAAAATAAAGCGGCTGAGGTCATTGCAGCCCTTGAAACCTCGGAAAACAATTACGAGGTCGCGTGGAAGCTACTCAAGGATCGTTATGACAATCATAGAATCATAATCGGAGGTCATACGAGAGCTCTGCTAGAAATTCCGCATATTTCAAAAGAATTTGCAGTTCGTGCTCTGCTCGATTATGTGCAAAAACACACAAGAGCTCTCCGTGCATTAGAGCAACCGATTGACAGCTGGAATATCATCCTAAAAGGTCTAATTGAAGTTCAATTAAATCAAACTATGCGAGAAAATTGCGAGGATTCGAATACCTATTCAACCCTTTTGTGCATGAAACAACTGCTGACATTTTTACAACGCCGAGCTCAGTTTGAGGAGACGACCGCGTCTCAAGCGTATCAAAAATCAAGTCACGCAGACAGTAAGTTTCTTTTGCGAATCCGAGCACGCTATACGGGGTGTTTTTTTAACTTGAGACAACGAAATATCTCAAAAAATACGCAGCCTACGGAAAAAATGTCTGGAATAAAAACTTTTTATTTTCGAGGGGGAAAAAAGATTTTTAAAAATTTACCCCACCCCCACCCTCATAGGAGGCAGGGGTGGGGGTAACTTTGTAATTTCGAATGGCAACCCCAATTTTTTATCACAGATTCAGATTCTCCTTTACCAAATACGTAAGTTTTATTCGGAAAATTTGTTTCGATTCGCGATAGATGGCGCTGCAATTGCGAAAAATGAAATTGTTGACACTACTTTTAGCTCTACCCAGGAATAACGACGCGGACGTAGTAGTTGTCTATTCCCTTCGGGGTGCTTAATTTCGGTGAGTCCCCTTGCCTCTCACCATCCATCGGGGTGCTTGAACTTTTGGAAATGGGACAGTAAAAGTGATAAAACTGTCGAAAACCATTCCCGAATGCAGTTGGTTGACGACAGTCGATTTTGGATGTAGACATTACATATCATCGAGTCTCCACTGTCTACAATCCTCGACGTCATTCCAGCCTAGCGATAACCACGTCTGTCCGTGCTTAACGTTTATTCATTAGGAAGGTTGATTGTGTTCATTTGATTTGGGTGTGTTGGTTGCTTTCGTTTGGGTTATTGTTGTTGGTCACGTTCGTTTGAGTTGGCTTGGGTGTCATTGTATTTCCTCATTACCTTGCTTCATTACTTTTACAATGGAAATTCTATCTCAGCAACAGAACCATTTGACATTTGAGCACTTATTGCAAAATAATTAATCGAAATCAAGCATCCCTGTGGTGAGAGGCAAGGGGACTCACCGAAATCAAGCACCCCGATGGATGGTGAGAGGCAAGGGGACTCACCGAAATTAAGCACCCCGAAGGGAATAGACAACTACTACGTCCGCGTCGTTATTCCTGGGTAGACTAAAAGTAGTGTCAACAATTTCATTTTTTGCAATTGCAGCGCCATCTATCGCGAATCGAAACAAATTTTTCGAATAAAACTTACGTATTTCGTAAAGGAGAATCTGAATCTGTGATAAAAAATTGGGATTGCCATTTGAAATTACAAAGTTACCCCCACCCCTGCCTCCTGTGGGGGTGGGGTGGGGTGAATTTTAACAAATCTTTTTTCCCCCTCGAAAATAAAAAGTTTTTATTCCAGACATTTTTTCCGTAGGATGCGTATTTTTTGAGATATTTCGTTGTCTCAAGTTAAAAAAAACACCCTGTATATTGTTGTGAAAAATTCCTCAAGTTCTCATCAAAAGAGCCTCTCGAGAACGCTAGAAAGGCTTAGCTGTGCGTTAACTGCTTGCGACAAGATCATCGAGCGCATTCTTATTGCAGCGGTCCCTGCAAACAATGTGAAAATAGACATAATTCTCTGCCACATTTTGATAATGAGGAGGATGAGACATCAGTTCCACCTAGACCACAAGAAAAAACGAATTGTATGCAGGCGTGCACATCCTCATACTCATTATTGTCGACAGCGATTTTCGATGTTCTAGACTCTCAGGACAAGGCTCATTCTTGCCGCGTATTGCTCGACAATGGCTTTCAGTCGCATTATATGACAAAAAGGATGGCATTATTGATTAAATTGCGGAAACTACCAGTTGACCAGACAGCGCACATACGCTGCCGAATCAGCGAAGTTTACCTGCATATAACTAAAGTTCCTTGCTGATTAAGATGTTGAGAGAAAATTAATTTTGTCATGAAAGTCAAAATCTGACTTGCACATGTACCCTAGGGTGGTCCAAAAAATGTCAGGATTCGAATTTCCTGAACGTTCATGCATCAATGCATACCTATGGCCAAAATATTCTAGCATATTTTTTTATTCGAATTTTTAATTAGTATTCAGATGTGGCGCAAAGCCACCTTAAAAATATCGGATATTGATGTTCATTCACAAACAATTTTAGGGTACGTTAAAAATAATTTTCCAACAAAAATAATTTCAAAAAGATTTATTCTTGAAGTTGTAATTTCATGTTGAATATTAATATTTTGACAATCTTTAGAGATCTATATCTATGTAGAGTCCAGGGTAAAAAAATTTTGGTATGGGATTGATCTAGGAAAACATCTGTGGAATCGTATGGGAGTGATCTCTCAGATAGTATAGTAAAAGTATGGCATTTGAGACGATCCCATACTTCATGTATGTTTGAGTGAAGTATAGTGGATGTATAGCTCAAATATAACTTAACTGTAACAATGTATAGTTCAAGTATAGAGGAATTATTTTTAAAGTATATCTGAGAAGTAAAGCTGCAGTATAACTGAAGTGTAGGTAAAGTATAGCTGATGTTCAGTCAAAGTATGGCTGGAGTATATCTTTTAAGTATAGCTCAAGTATGTAGATTATGTCTAATGTATAGGAAAAGTTTGGCTATAGTGGGTATAGTCGTGTCATTGCTAATGGGAGATAATCAGTTATCTGAAATACATGAAAATAGAGATCCAGAATCATGATTTTCATAATTTCAAAGAATATCGTATGTAAATTCTAAAATAAGTAAAATGTTAATTGTAACATAAACTGTTCAACTTAATGAAATTCAACACTAAACATTTCACCTGAGTTACAAGTTCATTAAAACTTTTTATGCTTTTAATTTTATTTTTAGGAATCAAAGATTCATAAGAGTCATGTAAGTAGTCCATTGTATATCCGTTGCATATCATATATCCTTACGAACAATATTTAAAATATGTTTGACTTACGAAATCACTTTAATCGCGAACTTTTTGAATTTTTTGACGAGCTGTCAATTATTATACATTATGTTCTATCACGTTGCGAGGGTATCTTGAAGAACAAATGAGTGCAATTCTACGTCCGATACTTTCGCCATACTTAAGTATAAATGAAGTATAATCTGTACTTCAGCTATACTCAAGTACAGATGAAGTATATCCCATACTTCAGCTATACTTCAGCTATACGTCAGATATACTTTATCTAATATCTATACTATTTCAATATACTTGAAGTATGGGATCGTCTCATTTACCATACATTTTTTATACTTTGGAAAGTCAATGATTGATCACTCCCATGCTATGTAAATTTTAAGGAAATACAACCATCATAGAAAATGATTTCGGAAATGGCTAGCTTGATGCTCTTACTTTGTATTATACCAATCTCAGGCAGAATTTTGTTAGAAAAATCTGATCGGAAACGGATACTGAGGTAACGAAGTTTTTCATCCAGTAATAAAATAACATTTTCCAAAAATCAACGTAGCCAAATTCTTCAGAAAGCAATTAGAAATATTTTTGAAATGTATATTTTTCCAATTTATTATTTAGATATCGTATTTTAAAGTCTGTGTTCGCAATCACACACTCGATTTTTTTTGATAAGTTACGAAAAAGAAAGCAATACCTCGAACTTCCATGACAGACGTGCCTAACACACGAAGAGAGGCTAGTAGCTACTTAGCAAAGATTGGTGTTTGTATTATAGAATGCCCCACTGACTACGAAATGGTCAAACGCACCTACTCTGAATCACCATTTTCAGGCGCAGAAAATAATTTATTTTCTATTAAAAAAGAAAACAAAAATGTTTTCCCGAAAAAGCTCTTTGTCTCGTTCAATCTGTATGCCTGTAGATTACGCGGGAAAAGTATTACTACAACATCATCGCAGGAGATTTCAGACGTCGTTTTACATTCATTATTATCTTTAACTCATCAAGCACTTGAGTTAGTCCGTGTTTGATGAAGAAAAACCGGGTTCACGCGAGAAAAATATATTTTTTTTTAATACGAAAATAACAAATCAATCCCAAATACCACCCTTTTCCGACTTTGAATGCAACATACATATCGACTGCCCAAATTTCCACTTCATTTCAAATTAAAACTTGTTCGTTTTCATTTTTGGGGTTATGTGTCAGGCAGAATAATATTTAAGATTCCCTAAATTATTACAGGATTTGCACAGAAGACAGAACGTCAACAATTTTAAAGAAAAATATACCCAGGTAAGTTGCTATGAACTCTCAATCATTGTTTAATTATATTTTGGCAAGCGTGATTTTGTTTTAAGTATACAAATTTGTCTGGTGCGTAGTTTTTCAGGTAAGTCTACGAAAAAAAAACAAACGAGAAAGAAGATTATCTGTTGCGCCGCTCGTGGACTCGTGGCCCTCGTTGGTTAAGTTTTTGTGGTTATGTGTCAGGTAGAATATTTAAGATTCTCTAAATTATTATGGGATTTCCATAGAATGCCAACAATTTTAAAGAAAAATATATCCAGGTAAGTTTCTATGGAATCTAAATCATTGTTTGATTATATTTTGACAAACGCGATTTTATTTTAAGTGTAGAAATTTGTCTTGTGCGTAGTTTTTCAGGTTAGTCTACGAACTTTATTTTTTGTTTTGATACTTGATCTCAAGTTTCTAATAGACTATAAGCCTGCAGGATACCTCTGTGACTTTGACAACAGCGCCATCTGATACGCGAACTATTGGGTATCTCGAAGCTATTTGGTTTATGACAAAAAGCAGTAAATATCAATGCATTTCAATCAAAAATGTTAATCTTAGGTTTAAAACTGATTGTTTACCATGAGATTTGTCGTTAATATTGAATTCAAATTCAAATTTCTTCCCAATAGTTCCAAATTGTTGGCGCTGTCGCAGCTACCCAACAGGCATATTTATCCGCTTTAGTATAATAACTTTTTGAGAGAATATTATGATAGCGTCATTAATTCAGAAATTAATAATGGGTTGTCGTTGTCAACAAATTCTGAAATGTAAGACCCACACAGATTTAAACATTTCCATTATCTGATAAATTTTTGTTGGGATGCAGGTAGTGAAGGTGAAACGTTTAGTAAAGCAACACTAAGTTTATATTAAGTACCGAGGCGTTATTGACACAAAACTAATATGTACGAAAACATATGCTCTCTAGGAGTAGCGGCGGAGAACTGGACGCTTGAGATTGAGACCTGACGCTACACCGCGGTTCGGAAAGTAGCGCACGCATGCCCTCTAGGACCGTAAGTGAAGAGCTCAATTGCCCTACACTACGTGTCTTCCAACACTCCCTCTCACTGAGTCTCGTCACTTGTATCAATCCCAGGATGGATTCACCCTCCAGGGGTTCCTCACGAATTTCCTCCTCGTCTGAGTTACCTATACAAACAAGAAAAAGAATTAGTTACTTGATTACCATATTTAATATATTGTAAGTTAGTTCATCATGCAAATGAACTTGCAAAGCTTTGGTAAATATAGCGGCAAGTTGTTCTTTCGACTTAAGCTAATCTATTTCAACATAGCGCTTATTTACACATTCTTTTACATAGTGTTCCCGTCTTTCAACCATGTGTCTGAGTCTATTTCCACCATTTGCCTTTGCACATGATATCGCCGATATATTGTCACATCGCAGGATAATTGGATACAAACTTTGTCTCAACATAATCATCACGAAATTATGCAGTGACATCGCCTCTTGGCAAGTTTCGCTCATGGCAACGTACTCCGCTTGACAGGTGGACAGGGCTACACTTTGTTGTTTGTGTGTCCTCCAAGCCACAGCATTGCCAAACAGTTTAATTACATAGCCACAGGTGGTCAGAGAGTTCTTGCAATCTTTCAGACTTGCATCGGAGTAAGCGATCATATCTCTTGATTTATTTCGAAAAGTCAACTCATAGTTCTTAGTTCCTGCCAGATATTGAAAAACTCTTGTCACCGTGTTCCACTCGAACATAGTCGGGTTGACCTGATGTCTACTAAGGACACTGACTGCATACGAGATGTCTGCTCTTGTTGCACTAGCCAAATACAGGAGAGATCCTATCGCTTCCCTGTACAATCGATTTCGTATTTTCCTTTCGGCATAGTCATCTTCCTCCCTCTCTTTCCTATCATGGCTAGGGATGGGTAACGCTCAGTGAGAATCGATTCTTCGATTCCTCGATTCCGCCGGATGCGTCGATTCCGACTTGATTATTTTCTATGATATAAATTAGTTTTTTTATTCTTAATTCGGACTTCAAGTAGTCTTCGAACATTTCAAAGTTAATATTTTCCGTCAGTCTATAACTTCTGACGGCTGGACTGTCTCGATTCGCAATTTCTATTTTCAATTGCTCTGACAAATTCAATATACTATTCTCTCGAAGCGACTTATATTTTTCCTTTTAATTTAGTAACAATTTGGTTTTACTCTCTACAAGTTCATTGAATATATCTACAGAAAATGTATTATTAGGTGACTTATTATTGCTTTGATTCGTTACCTTAAGGTTGCTTCTAAAATCTCCCTCAGACTCATTATCACCTGAATTGATACCCCATCCACCGAAAAGGCCAATCCTGGTCTTTCCAGTTCGAAGCTGATCTTCTCGTGATCGATGGTAAATAGGTGATTGCATACCACCGAAACCTGTCTTTGACCTCTGCTCTCCGTCTTCCGGATCGAAAGAAGACTACGGAATTTCAACATCTTCTGGTGACTCGGCAGAGTCCCTCAGCAGTTCGTTATCTGCCTGATGCGGCGTCATGTCTGGGGTAACTGTCAAAAATTCCAGCTTTTCCTGCTCACTCTGGTCCGTTTTTGATGCAAAAGGAGTTGAAGTTTTCTTTGAAGGCCATGACTCCTTCATAATTATATGTGAAGTGATGACGGGTCCTTGTCTGAGATCGACTCCATCAGGTCCTTGTTATTTTGGTCTGGTCATTTCAGACAGTTTCAACCTCTGGTCTGTATCTACAGGCTCCACTGCTCGAACACTCTCGTTCGAACGGATTGCTGGCTTCGAGGCCGGTGTCTGCTGAGCAGGAACTACAATTTTGTTCACGAGCATCTCGATGCTCTTTAACTGAAGTGAAACAGCTTCTCTCACTCGGGCCAGACACGATCGACCAGCGTCCTTTCCTCTGGGGTAAGATTCCTATCAAACCTCTTGAGTTGAAGTTCGGCTCTCCTGAAGTAGAGCGTACCATCAGTCTTTCTGATGAGGGTGATCACATCACCGACGTGTGGATCACCTGGAGCTTCTTGAGCCTCACCATGCTCCCATTCTCTTAAAATGATTTTCCTGAAGTTTTCACCAACCGCACCTGTTGAGAATCAGTCACAGCATTAGTTAAATAATCTATGATTTTTCTCTAGGAGGAGTATCTGATGTATAGACGCGACTCTATTCGCAATTCTGTTGTCTAATAACTCTAGTCCTGTAAAATCTCCCTCTCTCTGGTACAAACAATTTGACTCACTACTCTGTTTCAACCGTTCTAGTAACTGTGTTGACTTTAATTTATTTATATGGCAAAAGGACTAGCGTACTGTTGGAGTAGCCTTTCATTGTGTCATGAGCTTGCTTAAAAGGCTGAGCTAATACGCATTTGAGTGGGGCCCTCACTAAATCCGATTTTAATTTTAAACTGCATTTTTTTTTTGCAACTCAGATTTGAAATATTCAGTCTCTCTTTGACGAATATTTTCAAACAAATTAATTTAATCACGCAATCTATGCTAATTAAATTCTCTCTTTCTTTAAAAAAGGTTGCTGATATCAACGACGTCTAACAGGTTACTTCTTTTTTTCAATCGATCTATAATTAATTAATAATCTAATTATCAAAATTATCTTTTAATCTTGTTGTTTTATTCTCGTTCGATTTAAGTGTCTTTTTCTGGTTTAATTAATAATCAAGTGAAATAAATAAATCGTTATTCAAATAGCGAAACGCAAACGCTCATGATTAAGTACAGTAACGAGTCTATATAGAGCTATCCGCGACACACACTGCCTGCCCACAGGAAAGAGAGAGAGCCCTCTATTTTCTCCTCTCAAGCAAGCGGTGGTAACTCTGCTTTACTTACCTCTTGCGACCAACGCGCTGCCTCTCTCGCACAACTATATCGGCCATTGCTAAGGCGATGGGCGAAACCTACAATGTTAGAAAAATCTCTATGAGATTTAATATACATGTGTGTGAAGCAAATATGCACTACAGCTACTGAAATGTAACATACATGGGTGTAGGGAATTTAATATAAATGTGTATTAAATTTAATATACAGGTCGGTATAGCAGTGTGCATGAAAACTCAAAGTGCTTTCATTTCTTTAAATCTTGTCAAATATTTGCAATTGAATTAATAATCTAGAATTCGTCGACTGAATTGTTATTTATAATGAAAGTGCGACGTACGGGTGGAACTTTTTCCAAAATCCAGTCTAAATAGTAGAAATTTAATGCTAGTACAGTTGATTGTCGGTTAGGTCTGTTATTTGTTTTCTTAATTAATCTTCTTGACTTAAAATCTAGTCATATTTGTAAGTGATTAACATGAATGTATATGAAATTTAATATACACGCTCTTAATGGCGATTTCATATAATTGATATATTAATTTTAATACACATAGGTATATTAAATTTAATATTATTTTTAACAGTGTAGCAACCGCGCAGCTATACGCTATTCGCGCGTTGCCTTCCCCCTCCCTTAGCCGGTCGGGACCCGCTTGCTCTCAAAATCGGCTGGGCAAGCCGATTTTCTTTCTTGCGTCAAACAAAAATTTTGATTTTTCGCGGCTATTTCTCACGCGTTTTTCACGTTTTAATCTAGGAAATTCGTGATTTTAATATCTCGTGAAATTTGCGTCTTTCCACTTTTCAATCAACTTTTACTCGCGGTAATTCGATCTTAATAGCACTGATTTTTCTTCAGTTAATTTTATAGAAATCACTTCACTCAGATAATAACGTATTACTTACTCTTGAATGAACCAGCGAGGGCCAACTGTTGCATTGTTGCCGCCATCTTTGTCGCCGCGTAATCAACAAAAAGCCTCCTCTCTAGGGCCCTTCAGCAGCGCGTGCCTTCTCTCCTCGTGTAGATGAACACAAGAATGCCGATATACACGCCGATGCACTAAACAGCCGTGCGCGACTTATAAACACTCTCGGCATTCCTTGTTCAGTGGAAGCGCTCATCTCACTGGCCCAGAACCTGTTGGGATGCAGGTAGTGAAGGTGAAACGTTTAGTAAAGCAACACTGAGTTTATAAACTCAGTGTACCGAGGCTTTATTGACACAAAACTAATATGTACGAAAACTAGGGCCTAGTGAAGGGCCGTAAGTGAAGTGCTCAAGTGCCCTACACAACGTGTTTTCCAACAAATTTTTTAAATAATATTATGAAATCGGTATTTTTATTAGTTGTGAAAGTTTTTTTTCAAATTCAAAGTCGAAATTTGTCTATTTTGTGATCCTAATAGCTAATAAGCTGAGTACTAGTGTCACTAACTTAGACCTGCATCGATTTATTTTACTCAATCTCATTGTACGCTTGGGAGCTTGGGTGCCCAAAAGGTAATTCAATTTTCACTTTTTTCAAACGCCAAGTTGAAATTGCTTTTTTCCATTGAAAAAATGCCCATTTTTCTAGATTAAAAAAAAAGATTTGGAGGTAGCGAAGAAATCTTTTTGCCCAGGAATTGATGTAATTTAATTTTTTAATTTTTTTCTCGTAATTAAAATAAATAAAAATTCTTTCCTTCATCTAAAATTACTTCAGTTTTATTAGAGAATTATCCCTAAATTCTACAGAAAAAAACATTTATGTCTATTATTGGCCTTAGATTTTCCTTGGGCATGTTTTCCATGCATGAAAAATTCTACTTTAACGTTTCTTAAACATTTGAACACCACTCCTGGCTTCAGGAAAGCTATCTAATGTATTTCTACGAAACAATAAAATTTTTATTCACAGAATACAGTTATTAATTTGTTTTCTATTGAATGACCATTATAGCTCTTCATGGGCTTTGTTCCTTACCTTTAATTTTTTATTCTATGTAAGTAATTTTCTGAACTTTAAAGTTTGGATTCGAAAACAGGTGTCCTTACACGATTCACATAAGTAGAAGGAATAAACCTGTAAATTATTTCAAAGATACTCGCATTAGCAATTAACGTATATGGAAAACAAATATTAATTAGGGAGCGTTCACATATTACTTAAAATTGAAGTGGGGGGAAAGGGTTCGCGTTTCATTTCGGTCTATTATTTACCCGATTACGTAAAATTTTTAATTTATTGATTTTCTGTGCCATCAACTTTGTATATCAAAATTTCCAAGTAAATAAATTTAATTCATTACAAAATTTATTTCTAAATGTTTCTAAGCATTATTGATAAAAGATCAAATTTAAATTCTAAATTATTGTTTAATAGTGGGAAATAATTCTGTTCTTGACATTTCGCTACCACATTATAACTTGTAAACTTTCTTGAATTTTTAAAGAGATAAGAAAACTTATGGACAAAAACTTATTTATGAAGAATTCGAAAAGAAATTAGAAGCTTTTTAATAATTATGAAAGATTTGAGGAGATTTTATTTTTTTCAAGATTTCTGCGAAAAGTTTGAATGTTTTAGGTTTTATTTTAAAAGAAAAAATTTTAATTTTGAAGATTTCAAAATGTGTGGAAAAAGAATATGGAAGAGTTTGAGACAATTTTTTTAATTTTTCAGGACTTAAAACATTTTCAGGTAAGCTGAATTTTGCAAATTTATTTCCTAAAATTTTTTGGAATTTTCTAAAAGTTTTTAAAGCAAAATTTCACAATTTTAAGCATTACAACATTTTTCAAAAAAATTTGAGTAAGTTTAAGAAATATTCACAAGTTTTGAAACGATTCAAAAACAATTAAAACTTGTACAGATTTTTCATAAATTTTGTAAGGTTTTACGAAAATTAAAAAAGAAAATTTTTAGGTTCCTAAACACGGTGGTCAGGCAGGACGAATAGGTATCAGAAAAATGGCAATGAAATTGGTTTGCGGCATAATATTCGGGCACGAATATACATAAAAAATCCATTTGAATTGAAATCTTAGCTGATCCTGTTTTCGAGATATCGTCAAATTACGTATTTCAGGTATTTTATCAATGGAACGTAATGAACAGTACCTTAATTATGCATTCAAATGCATATAAAATTATTATTTTTATACTAGGCATGTGTTGAATAGATAAATATATCACAACGGCAGGTCAGCGAAACCCTCGTGTGTCTTGAGGACACGAAGCGACCCAAGGATGACAGCATATTTTTGGCATGCGGGTATGGCTTTAAGGGTACGAACCAGTGGTAGTTTCGCACCTCCGAGAGCACCGATCAGAAGGACAATTTCTTCCACCGAATATTTTGGGTACAGTCGTTGCAGCTCTCTTTTAAGGTCTTCATACCTCTCCTATTTTTCTTTCTCCTTTGCAGTGATGCTGTATTCGGACGGAGCCGCGTATTCGATCACGAATATAGTTCGTTTCTCGAGGTCTTGGAGAAAAATGTGAGGACTCAAGTGCGTAATGGAGACTGCTGCCCGAAAATCGTAGTTCCAGAAGAATATATATAAGATGTATGTAATATATAAGAATATATATATATATATATATATATACAAAGGTGTTGAACATACATATATACATATTCATATTTATCAATATTATACATATATTTATACATATATCTATATCTACCTATCTATCTACATATATATATAGTTAAAAGTTTGTCATAAGGACAACCGCAGGATTTCGCCGGGAGCGGGTGCTAATCTGAAAAATTGCACCCGCTCCCAGCGAAATCGCGGTAAAATTTCAGCTGTAACCACGTCTCACGACCGTGAGATGGGTGGTTACAGTCTGCGCGAATTCAATACCCGGCGAAAGTCTCGTGCACCCTGAGGACACGGAGCGACCCAAGGACGACCGCCTTCTGCATTCTCCCTGCAAGTGCCTCAGCATTTTGTTGACACGCAGGGATGCTTTTCAGGCTATTAACAAGTGAAACCTTGGCACCTCCAAGAGCGCCAATGATCAGGACGATTAGCTTAACAGAATATTCCGGGTATAACCGTCGCAACTCCCTCATAAGGTCTTTATACCTTTCTTTCTTTTCTTTCTCCTTCGCTGTGACGTTTTTGTCCGCTGGTGCCGAAAATTCGATAACGAACATGGTTCGTTTCTCGAAGTCAAGAAGAACCATGTCAGGCTTCGAGTGCGCAACAGAAACAATTGTCGAGAATATGAAGTTCCAATATATGCGGCACTTCTCATTTTCGACAA
>CAKNXH010000866.1:55222-87441 GCA_932178445.1 Andricus quercusramuli | reverse complement strand
ACTTCCCTCGCGATTGCCGCATAATGTGCTGGACAACCGTCATGTTGAAACCACATGTTGTGTCGCACTTCCAAGCTTAGGTCTTCCAGCAATATTGGAAGTTGATTTTTTAAAAAGTCTCGATATTTTTCACCGTTCAAATTTCCATCAATAAAATACGGACCGATAAGTTGATCTCCAATTATTCCACACCAAACGTTCACGGACCATGGACGCTGATGCTCAACTTCACGCAACCAATGTGGATTTTCTACACTCCAATAATGCATGTTGTGCCGATTAACGTTACCATGGTTTGTGAAAGACGACTCGTCTGTGAAGACTACTAGAAAAAAGAAATTCGGGTTTCCTTGTATATATGATACGGATGATAATTATGACGTTTTAATACCTTCCAAATACTGGATAGAGACATTCCGGAATCGCGGCTTAGTTGTCGAGTACTAACATGAGGGTCATGAGTGACTGCAGCTAAAATTGCAATTTCATTATCAACTCCAGTAACTGTTACTTGACGCTTCCTTTTTTTTCGGTTGTACACTTCCGTCAGTGATGAAGTTTCGGACAACCCGGTAAAAAGAAGCGCGTGAAGGAACACTTTCTGGAAAGCGTTGAGCATAAAGCGTGAGAGCATCATTGATATTCCTGCCACTTTCTCCATAAATGAGAATCATTTCAATCTTCTGTTGCTGAGATAGAATTTCCATTGTAAAAGTAATGAAGTAAGGTAATGAGGAAATACAACGACACCCAAACCAACTCAAACGAACGTGACCAACAACAATAACCCAAACGGAAGCAACCAACACACCCAAATCAAATGAACACAATCAACCTTCCTAATGAATAAACGTTAAGCACGGACAGACGCGGTTATCGCTCGGCCGGAATGACGCCGAGGATTGTAGACAGTGGAGACTCGATGATATGTAATGTCTACATCCAAAATCGACTGTCGTCAACCAACTGCATTCGGAAATGGTTTTCGACAGTTTTATCACTTTTACTGTCCCGTTGCCAAAAGTTCAAGCACCCCGATGGATGGTGAGAGGCAAGGGGACTCACCGAAATTAAGCACCCCGAAGGGAATAGACAACTACTACGTCCGCGTCGTTATTCCTGGGTAGAGCTGAAAGTAGTGTCAACATTTTCATTTTTCGCAATTGCAGCGCCATCTATCGCGAATCGAAACAAATTTTCCGAATAAAACTTACGTATTTCGTAAAGGAGAATCTGAATATGTGATAAAAAATTGGGGTTGCCATTTGAAATTACAAAGTTACCCCCACCCCTGCCTCCTGTGAGGGTGGGGGTGGGGTAAATTTTAACAAATCTTTTTTCCCCCTCGAAAATAAAAAGTTTTTATTCCAGACATTTTTTCCGTAGGATGCGTATTTTTTGAGATATTTCGTTGTCTCAAGTTAAAAAAAACACCCTGTATACGAGTAGAAATGCACCTGCATAATTTATCCAAACTTACGGCTTTTCTGATTTCTTGTTATTTTGTAAAGTAATAGATACGTCAAGGAGCAGGAGCTTATTCAAATATAGAAACTGTTGTCATGACCAATCGGAACTAAAATTTAGTTTTAGCTTCTCCGAACTGATTTTTATTTTTTAGATTAACATATGCGTTGGAAATGAATAATTGCGATAAAAATTAATAAAATTCAGGAAAATCAGAAATTCCATTATACTACATTGTGCTAGTATTAGTTAAAATTAATTATTAGATTTCAAAACCGAATTAGTTTTAATGTCATTTTAATGCCGGAATATTTTACGATGTGTGTTTTTTTGAAAGTTAAGGGATCACCGGCGTAAACTATCTACACGCCTATTTTTTGAGCTGTTGCTAAAGTGCCTTAATTTTCACAAGATTATCATGCAATCTTTTAGCTCATGATAGCTCAAGCTGAAGGCAAAATGTCAATTTGGTAAAAAAATATCACATAAAAACAGAAAATTATTCCTTGCTGTTGAATACTACGAATGGTATATGGACGGCCCCTAAAAGCGCGCTGGTTCATTTCTGACCAACTAAAGAAGAATATACGGTTTGAAACGAATTATTGTTGTATTATATTATATATATTTTTTAAATTATATATATCACAATTATTATACTATTCCTATTACAAAACTTATTTTTGAAATTTTTACTTAATATCACACTCGTAGTATAATAATACATATGTAGTACCGTAAGTGGGCGGTTAAGTAAATATGCCTGTTCCATCGTCCAGGGGGGGGGGTCTAACACCCCACCCCCCTTGGCTACGCCACTGATTGAATGCATGTAAATCCATCTAAATGCATGATCAAGGTCACTTCGAAAATAATTAATAAAAATTATTCCTTTATGCCCCGCACGTTGGTTCTGCTATTACGAATTGAATTGAAGAAATAAACACTTGTTGGAATTTGCTGTCATGAATTGGGACGAATTGGAGTTTGAGTTTGGATGAATTGAAGATTAAATTCCTTATTTCCGGATTTATACGAATTCACACACGGGGACATATAGCGTACATTTTTCTCAATTCGCCCCAATTAGTTTATTTTTACAGGGATATAAAGGGAACAATATTATTTTCGATAACTAGCAACGGTTATAAAAACGTGGAAATAAATTTTTTTTAAAAATTAGTTGCCAATTTTTTTGGTATGAAACTCAAAAATTATCAAAATGCTTAAAAATAACTACAGAGTACATTTCTATATAACAAAAAGATTAAAGAACGATTTTGTCATCACAATTTTCTTAGGGTATCAAATACGTCTTAGTTCTGGAAATAACAAAATTTTCAATAATTTTAGAAATGTAAGAGATAAGATAAGATATTTGTTTGGATTATAAATTTAACAATTCGACTAAACGGCTGGACCGATTTTGATGAAAAGTTAAAAATTTTCAAATTTAAGACGTGTGTACAGGACAACGTCTGTCGGGTCCGCTAGTGATATATAATTTTTAAATTGTTCTCTTTATAATCCAATCATTTGAATCACTGGAATTCCAGATTGCCGTAGGTTGACTTCTGAATGAGAAAATGAGTTTTTAATGAGCCACGAAATTTTTATCTGGGATCCATTTATCAGCGATTATGAATGGGTATTATCTTATTGAAAATCATTCTAATGAGAAGGTATTGGTTTTATGTAAAATTTGACTTGGTCGGTTTTCATCAAATCTCCACGTTTTGAGACCCCCTGAGCTAGAAAAAAAGCTTTTTACCAAGGCGTCTGTCTGTCTGTAGTCTGTCTGTCTGTCTGTAGGCACGATAACTTTGGAAAAAATAATCAGATTGGCTTTGGCACACTTTTTTAGAGCCTAAGAAGAAAGAACAAGTTCGTTAACCAGCTAATTTTGATCAAAATTCAAAAAGTTAGAGCATTTTGAAACTTTTTGAGAACATTTTTTTTCTAAATTCGAAAATTCTATGTACGTCTATTCATAGTACTCCAAAACTCAAACAATTTATCCTAATTACTTTTTCGTATAAAAAAAAAATTACCGGAGTTATAGCATTTTCAAAATTACAAAAAACAAACGTAAATGAACATTTTATGCCGAAAAACGCATGATATGAAAAAAAAGTTGAGAGGAGAAAAATGTTTCTTTTTGAACACCCTACAATATTTTCGTAGCAACTTTTTGAATTTTTCGAAAAATCAAAAATCCAAATTTTGATCACACAAAAAAATAATGAAAAATCAATCATTCCATTTTGCTGTCAAACTATGCAGGATACGACTAAAGATGAATAGAACAAAATTATGCACCCAAAAAAGATCTCTAGGTTTGTTATTATTCACTTTTTGATATGATGCGTATAGTTTTTATTTTATTCGTAGAAGACAGCATTGGAAATAGTAAAATTAAATTTTTAGACGAATAACACAAGCTACGAGAAAAATGACAGAGACAAAATTTGTTCATCCAAAGAAGAGGTACAAATTTGTTATAAATCATGTTCTGATAGGATGCGTAGTTTTTGTTTTATTCGTGACTTTTTTATTTCTATCATACGGTGCACAGAACCGAGCGTGGAACGCAAGGTTCAAATGATTTTCAAATCACATATCGAGCGCGAAGTGCGAGTGTCTGGATGAGAACGTGTTCCTTAAGGTCGATAGAACCTTGAGTAAATAAAGTTCCATTTCATTTAAAAATAAAAACAAATTTAACAATCACTCCACATGTAGAGGTTTTGATAATTTTATAATATTTGCAAATAAACTTTTTCTTTCCATCAAAGTCAAACACGAAGTTCAAAAATCTAGAGAAACCGAGCGTAAAGCGCAATGTAAATACGTCCGAGCGCGTAGCGCGAGGTGAGTACATAATCGAGCGCGAAGCGCGAGATCCAACAATCGCGCGCCCTAGGCGCGCTCAAACTTGCGAGCGAAGCGATAAAGAGCGTAAAGAGTCCAGTTTTATTTATAGGCTAATTATTTGCAGGCAATTTAAATAAATTTTTTTAATTAACATTGTTTTTTATATATCTGCATCACACCACGTCTGAATGTTGAAAATTTTCATTCTACTATCACATTTTTAATATTTTCATGGCAAATTTGAAGTAAAATATCACTTAATAAAGTGAATGGATTCTTCGTTTGAGAAAAGAAATTTTAAAAGAGGACAATTTTTATTATTTTTCACCGTAAAACCGTGTGTTTTAGGCTCATTAGAGACAAATATATCCACAAAGAAAAATGAGGAGAAAACAGGAAAAGGGTCAACAAAACCAGACGTCTCACTCTCTTCCTTATTATTTCTCTGTATTCTTTAAACTATTGAGAAACAGCATGTTTCGAGACCAATTAAGACAACGCCAGCGAAAATTTTTCAGGATACTACTGGTAGAAAATGTTGGCCGTATGCTTAGCATGTATTAAACACACAAAATTAGTGGTAAAACTAAAAAAAAAATTATAAGGTAATACTTTCCATTGCCTGTTGTGTACATTTGTGTTTATCTTCAACACTATGTTTATTGGCTGCTTGTGCACAGTTAGAATCCGGTCCACTGTCCTTATATCGTTCTTGGTAAACCAAAGATTTCCCTGGCTCTGTCCATCCTATAGGTAAAACCCAGGAAGGATTTCGCCTGACGGAAACCCCGGATTTGTTTCCAGGTTTCCCGGTGTTTTGTTCGGATCCAACTTTTAATGGCCATCCCGACACAGCAAGACGCTATTCCCAGTACCGGTTCTGTTCCTATGTATTTACTCGCTGCGCCGCATCCTGCCAACTGGTACGCCTTTTCGTTGCCCTTGATCCCTGTGTGACCAGGGACCCATATAAAAGCCACATTGTTTCTTTCTGCAAGTTGGTTTAATTCCTTTTTGCATTCCCTAACCAGTTCTGTAGTTATGTCTGGTTACCCTATTGCAGTTGGTGTCGCTTGACTGTCCGAACAGATCGTGATCTGTCTGCCAGTAGCGTTTTCATCTGTTAGTGTTTCAACACAGCGAAGGACGACTAAGACCTCCGCTTGAAAGACAGTAGCATGTCGCCTAAGTGTGATCCCTATCCCTTTCCCTCTCTAGCTGTCATAGAAAGCTTTGGCAAAGTTGAAGCGTTTTGTTATTTTATCTTGCCTCATCTCTAGAATCGGCAGTGCGCTGATGTCACTCGGGAGCCTAGTGTGCCTACCCTGGCAATTCATTAATTCTAACCAATCCGGAGTCATCCAAATCATTCCGATTTGATCGAAATCGGTTAAACATTAATCCGACTCAATCTGATTCAATCCTACCCAAATTTTCAATCCGAATGAATCCGAACTCGGATTGACCTGAACCGATTGTCAATCCGCATTAATCCAATTCAATCCGAACTCGGATTCATTCGTTCAGAATGAATTCCTATCTGATACTGTCACCAGAGTAGTCTTCCGAGTCCATTTATTTGCTCTTGCTAGGCGGGCCATCGCGTGTGCCGCTCTAGCAGTTATCGCAACATGCAGGGGTTCTTCGCAGAGCATGAATCCTATCGCTGCTGTGGGCGTAGTCCTCATTGCTCCAGTCAAACCCCTAAATGCTAGCGTTTGTAATCTTTGCAGCCTGTCCTGCATTGTTTTAAGTTCTGGCCATGGCCACCAAACCACAGCGGCATGTGGGAGCCTTGGTTTTAGGACAGCAGAGTAGAGCCATGCAAGCATTTTAGGACCTAGACCCCACGTCAACTCAAAGGCTCTCCTGCACATCCAAAAAGTCATAACAAACTTCCTGCATTGGGTCTCCAGGTGCTTTTCCCAGTTCAGCTTGCTGTCTAGGATTACTCCCAGATATTTAACTGAATTTGAAAACGTCAGCTTCCCACCACAGAATACAGGAGCGACAGGAGCATATCCCTGAGTATAGTACCCCTCTTTATTCAGCCTTCAAAGGAGGCCGTCCACTACAATACACCACAGGAGGGGCGACAGGACATCCCCCCCCCTGGGCAACCCCGTGGAGCTATTCCCCTTACTAGGCCTTCACCCCATCTGGTTTCGAGTCTAATCCGGCGTAGCATGCTTCCTATCCAGCATACTAGCTGGTCCCGCACGCCACATACCAAAGCCTCTCGACGGATGACTCCTGGAGGAGTATTGCTGAAAGCACCCTCTATATCCAAGAAAGTGCCCACAACATACCCCTTTTTCCAGCTGCTGCTCTAATTTTGCCACAACAACATGAAGCGCAGTTCCTATCGAGCAGCCTGCCTGAGAAGCATGCTGCCCTCTATGCAGCGGAAAGGCCAAGAGCACCTTATGCATAATGCAGGGCTCACCACTTTCAGCAGGTGCAGACTGACACGACAAGTGCGAGACTGACAGAAAGTTTTTCTTAAATTTTTTTCTTCGTTTTCCAGGAATCCTGGAAAGGGTTACGGTCGTTACGGTCACGGTTCATTGCGTAATCTGTAATTTACCGTGAAGGATTAGGGACGAGTCGAATGACAAGTTCGACGAAAATTTATGAGGGCCGGTTTGACCTAGTCTCGTAACTGACACTGTCAGTCTTGCCAGTCAAAGACTGAATTCTGGCGAGCCCTGCCCTAATGTATCTCTCGACCAGCTTCTCCAACGGCTTCAGGATAAAAAACGTGAGGGTCGGAAATCTTTTGCAACAGTGTAACCCTCCCTCCCAGGTTTGGCAATGAAGACCACTTTGCCATCCTTCCATTCCGATGGCACGCGTTTAAGGGCTATGCTTACTTTAAATAATTTCCCCAGAGGAAGGACGACTAGATCCATGCCTTTTTGTAAAAGCGCTAGATGAATGCCATCCACCCTTGGTGATTTAAACGGACAGGAGGACCCTACGGTCCATTCCACCTTTTTGTAATCAGCAACCTTAGCAGCAAAATTATAATCGGCCCGTTCCGCCTCTTGGCCCCACCCTTCCTCCTCTTGGTCGGTTCGGATTCGCTGAAAACCTGGGAAGTGAACTTCCATTAGGTGATTCAGCATTGCTTCTTCGTCTTCGGCAAACTCACGATTATCGAGCCTTATCCTCCTGTTTATACTTTCTTATACTTTTATTATATTCATGCTGGGCTGTCTTATAGATGTCCCAGTCTGAAAGCAATTTAGTTCTATTTGCCCTATTGCACAACATTCTTCTCTTTTTACGGAGTCTCTCTAGGTGGGTATTCCACAATTCTGCTCCCTTCCCAGACTTAATTGTGCTTGTAGGGCAATTTTTCTCATATGATGTAGTCAGAGTCCTTCGCGGAGAATCCGCGTCTTGCTCTAACTCATCAATGGTAACCATAGCTGCTTGGGGAACTCCGCAAGCCTCCCTTTGAGTTCCTCTTTATATTAGTCCCAAAGTGTTTCTGGGGTTTTCGATGTTGGAAACCGCCGGTTTTCCTAGGGCTAATCGAAACACGATATATTTGTGGTCCGAGAGAGACTCCTCATCGGAAACTCTCAAGCCCACTACCCTGCTCCTCAGTTCACCCGAACATAGATTCAAATCGAGAACCTCACTCCTGTTTTTAGTCTGGAATGTGAGAGTATCACCCCGATTCAGAATTTCCAGCTCTGTGCCCGCTATGTATTTAATTGAATCTCTCCCTCTGTTATTGATATTTGTGCTTCCCCACGACGTGTAGTAAGAGTTTGCATCACAGTCCAACAGCAGAGGAATCTTGTTCTCTTGACAGTGCCGAATTAGAGCCTCCACTTCTCTGAGTGGCGGGGCTCCCTCGGCATCGCCCGGAAAATACGCTGAGGCAATAAACACCTTGAGCCTTTCTCCACTACTACCCCTGAGTCTCACCTTGGTAACGGTGAGTTCTCTGGAGCACAACTTAGGCACCAATATCGCATCCATGCCATTGACGGCTATGCATGCCCTTGGCGCTTTTTCTCGTGGCCCCTTATATATGGAGCCACATCCTGACAAGCCACTTATCCTTCACCTGTGTAACCAGGGTTCTTGGATTAGGCCAATTTCTGCCTGCACCTCTGACAAGCGCCTGACTAGAACCGCCGAGGCGTCTTTGCTGTGGTGCAGATTAATCTGCATCATGGGGATTCCCGTCTCAGCCATTGAAAGGCTAATTCAGGGCCCCTTGATGGGGTCGGTAGTCCAGAGCCGCAAAGGATCCAGAAGTTCGCACCGCTCGTGATAGACTGCCCTCTGAGGAGCCTTCCACCACTGGCGGTGGGTTAGAAGAGTGTCCCGGAACGGGCCCCTCATTGCTTTTGTTTTGTTTTTCGTATTTCATTCAATTGTTCCACGAGAAGCTAGGGAAAGTAGAAACACCTCCTCAGAGTCCTGCTTACTTCCGCCTCTAGTGAGGGGAAGGTCAGGCCGGGATGTCCAAGGATTTGTTCACCCTGGTACAATTCAGCCCTTGACACGGCGATCACATCGTAGCTTGGGAGCATGAGAACTTGCGCCCTCGATATTCCAGAAGGCTTTGCCATTACTCCCTAGAAGGATCGCTCCTTAGTTTAAGTCCCACTGACCAGAGTCCGTCAGTTCCCCATAGTAGCTACACCTCGCGATGCAGCCTCTCTGGTTCATTTATCCAGATCTATAGTCCGATATAACCCGTAAGACCTCCCACCAACTATACAAGATCCCGCGATCCCTAGGAAGAGAAAAACTCCTTATTACTTTATTTTATTATTAAATCCCGAAGCCAACAATCTTGAATTAAATTTGAAATTCAAGTGTTGTGCTCAAAATTAATTGTTTCTATTCGTTAGATTATATAGATATACCTCCTCAATCTTTTAAAATTTCTATTTAATATAGTTTACAATTTATTTCTTTATCATTTTCTTAATCAATGAATAATCTCTTGAAATAACTGATGATTATATAAATGCTTAAATTTGGGTTTTAAAATGATAAGTATGGTATAATTATGCAGAGTATAATATAATATGTTTGTCGAAGAACACATACCTGTAAATATACTAAACCGGTCATTCGTATAGAGTGTAGGTACACAATATTTGCGCATTTGTAGAATTATTCTAATATGTATATTTTATAGACATGGTACATTCCTGTAATCACGTGTCCTATGTAAACAAATGCATTTTAATACAATAATATTATATTATACCTTATATTAAAATCGTTGGATCTCAAAATTGAATTGTCTCATTTTATTCCATAAATACTAGAATTACATCTTTTTAGGTAATCAGGGCCTATTTTTGGTTTGAATCAAATCGGTATTCCGAATGAAAAATTGGCTAATTTCAATAGTTTTTGTGGAAAACGTTTTTTTTTTATTGCGCCGATTAGAATAAAAAAAAAACGTTTTACACAAAAACTATTGAAATTAGTCAATTTGTCACTCGGAATACAGATTTGATTCAAAACGGGAATAGGTCCTAATTATTTTAAAAATATGTAATTCTGGCATTCATGGAGTAAAATGAGCCAATTTAATTTTTAGGATGGGTCCTGGTTCCAACGCCTTTAAATGCTAAGGAAATTCGTACGAGCAACAGTACAATCTTACAAAATTATTTGGGGAGCGGAAAAGGGGTTACATGGTGGGGGGTGGTGGACAAAATGTTCACCAATCATGCCAACATATACTCATCTGGGCGGCCGTAATCATGTCCACTTCGTAAATTAAACTATAAATTAATTTATTATTTCAAGAAGTGAGTGAATTATGCGTTCATTGAAAAAAATGCATTTCAACTTATTTGATTGTTCGAGATGGAGCAATACTACATTTCTCGTATAGCAAATTTCCGAAATTTTCAATTACCAAATTTAAACCTCCCGAAAACTTCAAATTTGCAACAACAACAATATTTAAATTTGCGAAGTGTCTCGACCCAAAATCTGGGATGAGTAGTCAAATATTTTTCATAACTTTGCCTAGTCGTGTCGAATTTTCGGGACTTTCCATACCATTTTCCAGCTCAGCGAATTTTTCGGGAAGACTAGATTCAGACTCAAAATTAATATTTTTTATATCTGTTAGAAAAGTATGTAAAATAGAACATTATTTTAACCGATAAAAATATTAAATGTAATTTTTTCGGGAATTTGAATTATCGGTAATTTGGTATTTTGGGAACATAATCACTTATACTATCGGAAATTTGAAATTTTGTGATTTTTAAAATTATTTAATTCCGGAAGATGAATAATTTCGGAATATTTGAAGACTATATGTCTACAAGTTCTGAAAAATCTGGCCACTTGTACAGAAGTTTTCGGTGCCCGTAGCCACGGCCTAATTTAAAATTTAGAAAAATTTTCACTTCTCGTAAATTTTTTGTTCTGGTAATTCTTTTTGGTAATTCAATATTTTCAATATTTTTCAACATTCGGGATTTTTCTTTTTTCGTCAAAATTATGTCATTCAGATGAATTACAATTGACGGAATTTTCTGATATAATGTAGCTGAAAATTCCGATGCTTGTACCTCGTAAAAAAGTTTTACGTTTCGAGTAACGGAAGTTTCATGCTGTTACATTGAAAATTACGAAACTTTTTTCGTAACTTAATGTAAATTTACGAAAATTCATTTACAGTTCTGTAATTTTATAAAAAATTTCGAAAAATTCAGCTCAAAAACTCGAAGAAAGGAATATTTCCAAATTCACAGACATAATTAAGAATTCACTTTCAGTTGAAGGGTGAAGAAAAATGTGAAATCATGTGACATGAGCAAAAGTAATTTTAATGTCAAATAATGAGAAAAAAATGTATGTTTGCAACAAGAGAAAAAGTACAATTTTTATTCTTTTCATTGCATTATTCAAATTGAAATAATTATAATCGAAAACCAAACATTATCTCTAAAGTTAATCTTGCAATATGAAAAATGTTACTTCAAATGGACGCTTTAGGCAGTTTACACTGGTTTTCCATATTTTCCTAGATGAATATCTCTTGAAGAGATAAACGAACAATTCTGAGATTTACAGAGTTTTTAAAGCAATCCCTTATCTAATCATCCTGTAAATTTTGCGTTGGTCTTACGTTTTTTCATCCTAAAATAAAAACTTTGATAAATGTCCATAAATCGCAATTTTTATGTTTGACATTTGTGTACAACTAGGTTGAACTTAGCTTTCTTGGCAGCGAGAAATTAAATTTTTTAAGTATTTGGTTAATTTAATTTTCTTTACAAAAAATGTCACTCATTGCAAATTTGCGTATTTAAGTGTTTGGGGGCCATTCATCAATTACGTAAGGCCGATTTTGACCATTTTTGACTCCCCCCCCCCCCCCCAGGTAAGGTCATGTAGAGATTTAAAAAAAAAACCTCCCCCTTGGGACCCTTACGTAATTAATGAATGGCCCCTTAGCTAATGAATTATGTAACGAATACCTTTAGAGAGATAAACGGAAAAATTAAAAATTTAAATGGTATTCAATATTACTATATGGTATTAGGTATTCATGTGTCTTTATAGCAGGCTTCGCAGACATTACCCTTTTTCTTCCAATAAGAAAGTCCAACTTTTTTTGGTTGAACGTTCATTTTTTTTTCAGTTGAAAAGTCTGATATTAAATTCTGGATTGAGAATTCACCCTATTTGTTTATAATTTTCATTATTTGGTTCAAAATTGAACAATTTCGTTAAAAAGTAATACTTCTTGGTTAGAAATTCCTCTTTTTGATTTAAAAATTCAACAATTTGAATAATTTGTTTTCACTACTACATTTTTAGGTATTGAAAATTCAACTATTTTGTTAAACATTGAAATATTTGGTTTGTACCGAAATTTTGGTACACGTAGCCACGGCCTTCAAATTTATTCTCTTTCTGTAAAAATGTAAGCTTTTTTGTTGATTAAAAATACAACTATCTGATTAAAAATTAATATTTTTCAGTTCAGAATGATCTATTTATTAAAAATTCACACTTTTGGGTTGAAAATTCTACTCGTTTTTTAGAAAATTCGTAGATTCGGCTCAAAAATTTAACAATTTCGTAAAAAAAAAAAAAAAATTTTTGGTTAAAAATTAAGTACTTTGTTGAAAATTCATCTTGTTAGATTGAAAATTCAACTCCTCGGTTTAAGTTGAACTGCTTTATAAAAAGTTCATTTCTTTGGTTGAAGATTCATAAATTTAGTTGAAAAATCTTTTTTTTTGTATGTTAAAAATTAATTTTTTGAACTGAAAAATAAAAAAATTTGTTGAAAATTTAATTGACTGTTTGTAAATTAACTTTTTTGTTGAAAATTTATATTCTCTGGTTAAATATTCAACAACATTATAGATAATTCGTCTTTTTCTCTTTAAAATTCAACAATCTGGTATAATATTCAACTATTTCGTACAATACTAGGCTCTTTTTCGTGGAAATTTCGTTTTTGTTTACTGAAAATTAATTTTCCACAATAAAAATTTTGTTACTTCATTTTTGTTGTTGTAAAAAATTGATCTTTTTTGGTTTAAAATTCAACTATTTAGTTTGGCCGTGTCTAGGTGGACCGAAATTTCGGTACAAGTAGCCAAATTTTTTCGGTACGACTAGGGAGAATTGAAAAAGACGCTATTTGTACCGAAATTGCGGTACGTCTAATTAGAGCATAGCTGGATTTTTTCGGTACGCGTAGACACTTCCATTTAGTAGGTGATTCTGATACCAATCTGATTTCAACTGTTAAAATCTTATTAATTAAGAATTTTAGAATTATTCAAAAAATTCTATGAATTAACAAAATTCAATATATTCATTATTACAAAAATTGTTCTATGAAAATATGGAGAATAAAGATTTCTTACATTAAAATTGAAGTTAAAATTTGTTTGAAAACTTATTTTAAAGAAATCTTTAAATTATTGTTAAGTACCTGTACCGATTGGAAAGAATCATGGGTTTAGTGTCTCTATTTAAAAATATTTAAGATTCAAATAGTCTCGAAGTTCATTTTTAGTTAAACCTCATTGGAAAAGAAATAAATCTAAACTAAAAATTGATCAAATAAAATTTAGACGCACATCACATCCATTTTTCAAATTATTTATTTGAAAATTTATGTCTTTTGTTGAAAATTCATCTTTTTGGTTGAAAAATCATCTCCTTTTTTGGAAAGTTCATCTTTTTTATTTGACAATGCAACTGTTAGGATGCCAATTAACAGTAAATTGACTTTGCTGGAATATTTCCAACAGTGTCAATTTACAGAATATACAGTTACAGAGTTTAAATTTGAAATGAGAAAACTAGTTATGTCTTTTTTTTCTGCTTCTTCTCACTTTCGAGTACATTATTACTGTTACTGAGTAAAGAAGTAAAATTTATGAAAATGGAACAGGAAAAATGAAAATTCCATCAATTTTTTGTTATTTTAAACCTTAAAGATTAAGCTCTTCTAAATTTTGTAACTGTATGTTTGGTAAATATATATGATTTCAGCTTCTTTGAGCACATAATACTAAGAATGTTTAAAAAAAGAATTGATATTTATAAAAATGTATTCTTTTATATATAAAATAAGCCGTGGCTATACATGTACCGTAATCCGGTGCAAATACCTAAATTTCGGTACGTATAGCTGGATTTTTCCGATAAAATTTCTTCCTATAAAATAAGTTTGTCTATTATATGAAGAAATATTTGAGCGAAGATAAAACTCATAGGAGATCTCCATCATTGTTACGTCTATAGAATTTTAGGTTTATTTTGTATTTAGTGTATTTTAACATCTATTATATCCGTTGGTGCTAATAGGAACGTGCTTTACTTGGTGTTTTTAAGTTTAAAGGCTTTTGAATCTTCCTATATCTCTTCATTATGTAAAAAATCAATATTTCCTTTAGTTATTAATTTTTATTTAGGAAGTGTCTACGCGTACCGAAAAAAATCCAGCTGTGCGTACCGAAATTTCGGTACAAATAGCCTCTTTTCCAGCTCCCCTTATTTGCACCGAAAAAATCTGGCTACTCATACTGAAATTTCGGTACATTTAGTCACGGTCTTTTATTTATATATGTTTTCAACAATTTTATTTTAAAAATTGAGTAACCCAACTTTAAAAATAAAATTCCAACACAATGGAAAGTTATGAAAAATGAGCACTTGGAAACTCTGTCAATTATTTCTTTGGTGGGGATTTGGACGTTCCAAGTGAAACCGTGAAAGTTATTCGACCTGGATTCCTATAAAATGAGCATTGTATATGACAGAATGAAGTGAGACGTCGCGTGGAAGAGTCAACACTGTCTGTCTTGTGACACTTTCTTTAGAAAAATAATATTTTTTTATAAGTTATAACGTGAGATATCTCTTCAATTCTTAAACTTATAAGACACGCATAGGAATAATAAGGAAATTCATGAAGATAAAAATGAAAGAGTGCTGCTGAAGATATTAGCTGAGGAGGAGTGTGTCTCCTCTCAATTAAACTAAAGTTTTATTAAAGAAAGTGTTTGTGTAAACTTTTTAAAAGTTAGAATTAATAAATTTCTGGTCGAAAATGAATTCAAATCCACCAAGTTATACTTTGTTGGAGGCTGATAAAACTGAAGAAATGCTTCATCTCTTCCATGGTGAAAGAGATGGGTGGGTGCAAGTTGGAGAACAAAAATGGTTCTTCCCCTATAGATACATAGAACAAGGGTCATCTTTTTATAATTTTAAAGCCAGATCCTCGGATACTTGGGTATTGTCTTATCCAAGATCAGGTAAGAGTTTTAGAAATTATTATTTTTAAATAAGTATTTGAAAAGTTGCTTGACAAAATAGCTTAACCATTTGCAGTTTAAAAATCTTATAATTCCTGAAATTTGTGATTTGGCGTCCAAAAGAAGTACAAAAATATTTCAAGTTGGTTATTGTCAATACTGTTCGGATTTGAGTTTGAAAATTCAAAAAGATGTTCTTAGGGGAAAAAGTATTATGGCGAAATATTCTGTAACATACTTAAAAAAATGTAGTTTATTGCACTTTTTGTTTATTGCACAAATCGGACTTGCTTCAGTTTGAATTGAAGAAACATTTCATTATTTTGTTTTTCCAACGATCGTGGATTTCGCCTCTTTTAAACCATTTTAAAGCTCAAAAAACGAAACCAAAATTTTTCATATCATCAAAGTAATCAGTTTTTTAAATTTAAACTGAAGAAATTTCAAGTTCGACCTGTACAACTTTAGGCCGGTAGGTGAAATGTAATGCATTTTAAACATTTTGAATTTTCAAATTGAAGAACCGAACAAAAGATATTGATCGATAACAATTTTTGTTTACTTCTTTCAGATTCCAAACTGCAACTTATGTTTTGACTGGCTCAAATAATTCGATTTATTTAAGCATTTTCATTCCGCCCTCAAAAAATCGCAAGTGGTGAGGAAAAGTTGTTTCTCTTATATATAATAATTATTTTTAAATTTCGATGTTATTTTTGTTGCACAGTGTACTGATATTTTTATAATATGGTATTAATATAGTATGTGATAAAAATTTCAGTAGTCTGATGAAAAAATTAAAATTGAATTTTATAAAAAACAATTAAGGTGTTTTTTAAACATTTTTCGTGGCCATACGTTTATGAAAGAACATAGTAGTCCCTTTAGTTATCTTTAAAACTTAACACCTATTTTATCAATTTGTACGTAGGAACGACCTGGACTATGGAACTGGTTTGGCTCTTAAAAAATAACTTGGATTTCAATACAGCCGGGAAGAAAACACTTGCAGAAAGATTTCCATTCTTAGAGTGAGGCTCTTAAATTATTCAGAAATTATATAAGAGTTGGGCCAGTGTACGTCAGAAATATGAAGCTTTCTGAAATGATATTGCTATATGTATACATGACGTATACTGGCCCTATTAATAAAGAATGATTCAATTTCAGGCATTTCTTAAATAGGAAAATAAGATCAAAAAATTTTCAGGATTAAACTTTTTAGATTCAAACCAAGTTTGAAGGTAATTTTCGAACATGAAAACTATTTGAATTCAGAACTTGAATAAATGCACAATAATTTCAAATTAAAATAATAATAAGAAACAGTTTGTAATTTGAGTAATGTACGTTTATCCAAAATCCAGTAAAATGATTAATGATTTGTATATAATATTTAACCATTTTTATGTACATTCAAAGTCTTTATCTGCAAAGTGATAGTTATTATTCAAGCTCAGTTAATTTAGTCCTTGCTGATAACCAAAATTTACAATGAAAATGTACATAATTCCAGTAGCCACATTATACATTTAGCTAAAATCGCTGAAAAATTGTCGTTTTAAACATTTTCATATTGAGTCTCCCAAAAACACGTTTTCTAATATACTAGTAGTCTTGCGCGCGCCTATTAATTTTTTTTTTATGAAAAAGAATAAAGAAAATTCTTATTTTTTCTATGTTATTTATATTTAATTAATGTTACAAAATATTTGTACAAAATAGTTGAAAGACACTACAGGATAATGTACGTAGCCTCCAATAAGGAGCTCCTTTTCATTTTTCTTCTTTGTTAAAGCTAAAGGAGTAATGGATTTCTCATAATTTATTTGTAGGTAAATTCTGTCATCGCTATCATCTTGAAAAAATTGTGAATATAATTATGATTTAATTGATTGAAATTGGCTCTTAAATTTGTTTAACATTTAACTTATTCGTAACTTATATTGCCGTAATACATTTTTTATTTTATAAATTTAAAAAATGTTATTTCTAAAATAAATTGTGAATTATTCGTTATAACACGGATATGAGCATTTTCAAATTGATAAATACTATGAATAATATTAATTTTCATCATTATATAAGTTTTACAAGGTTTAAAAAAATCGATGATACATATAATAATAGCAGTAATCACCAATCTTTCAGTTTTCAAGAAATATGATGACAAATTTTGAATTTGTCTATTTCCAGGCCTTTATAAACGTTACAGTATCTTTCTTATTATAAAATTAAACAAAAACTTTTCAACAAATATTTTCTTTTCCTTCTGCGAAAATCTGTCAATTTTTTATTTTTTAAAAAATCGATCCTGGTTGATAAATTCGTAATTTTGATTTGAAAATAGTGTCTTTAGTGTATTTTTTTCAAAATAGTAGCAAACCAGCGTCATCCCTTGAAAAAAGTTTTAAATAGTGTCAAATGTGTGTTGAGCCCGAGGTCTGCATTTGTAATGTATTATTCTAAGGGAGGCTACAGCCTGATTTATTTGAAAATAAATAATTAATTAAAATTAATTAAAATAAATAAAAAAAAGAAAACCTATTCAAACCGAAAAAAGCAGAGAAATTGCCCTACAAAAAACATCGGGTTGAAAATTATTCGAAAGTATTGTATTTGGAATGCGAAGTTGCCGAAAAGCAGATTTCCAGAGAATATCTCGTGAGTACGCAGCAATAATTTTTAATTCGATGTTTTTTGCAGCAAAACTCATTTCTAATCCAAAAAGTGATTTAAAGTAGACATGTGTATCAATAGTGTGACTAATGTTCTTTTGGATTTGAAAGGATTCCGAAAAATTCTATTCATAAAACTGCAAACAATTGAAGTTGAAATTTAAAACATGGAATTCAGAAGAATTTGATTAAATGTTGAAGAATTCAAAATGAGTTTAAAACACTTCAAGACGAATTAAACACAAACTGAAAAATTAAAGAAATATCCATTGAACTGAATAGAGTTCTTGATTTAATTAAAAAAATTTAGGTAAACTAATAAAATTCGAAAGACATAATAAAATAATTCTGAATGAATTAGCAACAATTCAGGGTGAATACAAATTAATTGCAAAACATATTTGAAAATCTCTACAAATCTGTGAAAACCTACAAAATCCCTCACTTCTTGTGAATGAATTCCTTAAAGTGCATTAAAATATTACAAAATGCCGTTAAATTACATGAAATTTTATAATATTTTCTTGAATCCTGGAAAATTGATGAAAATACCTTGAGAGTTTTTAAAATTCATTAAAATTTCCGGAAATCTCAAAAAAATCATTAAAATATTCTAAAATATATTAAAACCTCCCACAAAAATTTGTTTATTTCTCTTAAAGTCATTCAAAGCCTCAAAATTCCTTAAAAAATTAATAATATCTTGGAAGTGCATTAAAGTCTGTAAAAATTCTTTATAATATTTTTAATCATTTCAAATCTTATCAGGTTACCGAAATAAATTGAAAATTCCTTCGAATCTTTTGATATACCCTAAAACCTGGCATAGGTCCTATTAAATCGATCTATATTTTCGAAATTTTAGGAAACTCTTTGATACAATACCCCATGCGATTTTTTTCAAATCTCTTGAAATTGCTTAAGAATCTTTGTAAATACTCTACAATATTTCAAATCCTCTAAAACCAATTGAATATTCCTTAACTCTTAAAGTTTTCAAATCCTTTAAACCTTTGGAAATCGATTGAAACATTTTAAAGCTCTCTCAAATGCTTTAGATCTTTCAAAATACCATAAAATAATTCAAATCCTATGAGTAACATTAAATTACTGAAATCATTTTAAAAATTCCTAGGATCTTTCAAAATACCCTAAGATATTTTTAAGAAATTTTTTAAGCTCTTCAAAATCCTTTGCAATTTTTAAAAGCTCACGAAAATATCTTGACATCTTTTGAAATACTATAAAAGTTCTCAAATCCTTTACTATTTTTTGAAATTCCTCAAAATTATTGAAATCTCTTGGAGTCTTTTCAAATTCCTTACATATTTATTTTGATTATTTTTGAATTACTTGAAACTTAAAATTTTTTTAAAGCTTTCGAAAATGCCTTGTAATCTTCTAAAATACTTTAAAATATTTCCAATCCTCTGAAATCAATTAAATTATAGAAATCAATTGAAAACTCCTAGGAATCTTTTAGAATAATCTAAAAGTGTAAGTCCTCAAAACTTTCTTAAAATTTCCTGAAACTTTTTTAATTTCCTTAAAATCAAATGAAAATTTAAAAAATATTTGAAATCCCCTGCAATAAATTCAAACTACCTTGGATTCTTGAAATTTTTTTAATCTCTTTAAAATCAAATGAAGATTTAAAAAATAGCCTAAAATATTTCAAATCCTTTGAAATTCCTTCAAATTATTCAAATAAAAAAATTCCTTGGAGTCATCAGAAATTGCCCAAAATATTTCAATACCTTTTTAAAACTTTGAAAATCACTTAAAACTTTTCAAAACTTTCAAATATTGATATGAAATATTTCGAATATTGCAAAACCTCTGAAATCAATGAAAGTACTAAAATCAAATAAAATATCCTTGAAATCTATTCAAACCTATTCAAACACAACCCGTTATACGTCTCATCTTTATAATGTGTTCACAGACATTCGAATTATTTTGTTTACGTAAGTTTAATATTCAAAACTATCTGTGAATTCCACTTCTGGTGTTTCCCTTTGCTTGTATTTATAATTTTGTGGTGTTCATTTGATGATCACCTTGCTTTCTCATTATTATTACATAGCAAAAGTAATTGCTTCCTCATAGAGGAAATATTAAGAAAAAGTATTAAGTGTTGTCACGGCAAAAAGAATCTTTTTTTTACATCAGCTTTGCTTGAATTATGTTAAAGATTTTCAAGAGTTACAGTTCGAAAATCGGTTTCGCAAAATTATAAATAACCATAACTTTCTCACTCTTCGTCAAAACTTGTATTAATACTATAGGTCAATCGATTCGTATCGACTATCGACACAAAGAATTTTTCCTTTCCTAACATTAGCTTTGAATAATAATAATTTAAAGACTTTGATTTCAAAAAATCTTATAAGATTATAAATAATCATATAACTTTCACATTCAGCTTTGAATTATGGGAATTTGAAGAATAAATTGTAGATCAAAAACCATTAGAAAAAAATGATAAAATTACATGAAAAATTTAATATCTTGGAACATTTTTGTGTCAGTTTTGAGATAATAGTGCTAAGAATAAGCCCTCAAAATTTCATCAATTTATTTATTAAGAAATTAGGTTATCGTGTTAACAAAAAAGGGTGCAACACACATATTCACATCCGGACAATTCCTTCAGAAAGTTGTATTAGACATTTATTAATTCAAAAAAGTTGAATTAAATATTTTTAAAAATGCTTGAAAATATTAAAACCACAAACCTTCCTGTATGAGGAAGCAAAAATCACTAATGTGATGTGAAAACCTTTATCGTCTTATCTCGATTTGAAACTTCAGCGGGCACAAAATTTAAGGACATCTTTCCTTACTAGGGTGGTCAAAAAATTCGACTTTCGATTTTTGGTGATAAAACCCCCCCATTTTGTTCGTTTTCCGGAAAAATAAATTCCGTAATTTTTTTTTTTTCAACGTTAACCCGTGCCCCCGGGCTTTTGAAATAAAAATGGGGTTTTAAATGGGAAAAGCTCGATTTTCAAAAAAATTGAAAAAAGAAGTACTTGTTATACATTTTTTGTCAAAGTATTATCACCTCTTGAGGAGTATTTAAGGAATAATTTCCACCCAATAGCTTTTAATTTTGACACACCTGAACCCCTTTAATTGTGCCCGGAAAATGCCCTAAAAATGCAAAATAGCAGTTTTCTATCAAATTCATGCTAAAGACGGTATTTAAAAAAAATTTCAACATGAATTATTTTTTATCGATAAGTGACGAGTTTTAAAGTATATTTTAAATAATTGTAAATTGTTTAAACAATTAGTATTTGTTTAAACAATTTTTTCCCCTTGTAAATAGTGAAAAGTTATTATCTTTCGGAATAAATCGTACAAAGTTGATGAATGTCAAGAGTAGTAGTTCTTGTTTAACTTATTTGGTAATTAGATACACAATTTTAATTTGTTCAAACAATTTTTTCTCACTAAAATCGTAAAAAATTATTATTTTCTGAAAATAATGACACAATTAAAGAATGTTGAAAGCAATACATTTTTGAAGGATGTTTGGTAATTATTTAAACAATTTTGATTTGTTTAAACCATTTTTTTCCCCCTGTAAAGCGTGAAAAGTTATTACTTTCTGGAATTAATGACACAATTGAAGGAATTTAAGAGTAATATTTTTTTTCTACAGAATATTTAGCAATTATTAAAATAATTTTTATTTGTTTAAACAATTTTTGTTTGTTTAAAAAAAAATTTTTCTGCAAATCGAGAACATTGATTCTTTTCAGCAATTAATGACACAATTAACGAATTTTAAGAATAATATTTTTTTGCTTAATATACTTTGAAATTATTTCAACAATTAATAATCATTAATAATCATTAATATAAACCATTTTTGCAGTCTGTTATGAGTAGTTATTTTTTCAGATCATATTCGTTAAAATGAATAATTTTTCAAATGAATTTCAGGTAATAAGCATGAGCAAACATTTTTAAACAAACAAAAATTGTTTAAACAAATGAAAATTATTTTAAAAATTGCTAAATATCCTGTAGAAAAAAATATTACTCTTAAATTCCTTTAATTGTGTCATTAATTCCAGAAAGTAATAATTTTTCACGCTTTACAGGGGAAAAAAATTGTTTGAACAAATCAAAATTGTTTAAATACTTACCAAACATCCTTCAAAAATGTATTGCTTCCAACATTATTTAATTGTGTCATTATTTTCAGAAAATAATAATTTTTTACGATTTTAGGAAGAAAAAATTGTTTAAACAAATGAAAATTGTTTAAGTAATTACCAAATAAGTTAAACAAGAACTACTACTCTTGACATTCATCACCTTTGTACGATTTATTCCGAAAGATAATAACTTTTCACGGAATAAAAATGGTTTAAACAATTACTAATTGTTTAAACAATTTACAATTATTTAAAATATACTTTAAAACTCGTCACTTATCGATTAAAAATAATTCATGTTGAAATTTTTTTTTAAAATACCGTCTTTAGCATGAATTTGATAGAAAACTGCTATTTTGCATTTTTTAGGGCATTTTCCGGGCACAATTAAAGGGGTTCAGGCGTGTCTACATTAAAAGCTATTGGGTGGAAATTATTCCTTAAATACTCCTCAAGAGGTGACAATACTTTAATTGACAAAAAATGTATAACAAGTACTTCTTTTTTCCACTTTTTTGAAAATCGAGCTTTTCCCATTTAAACCCCCATGTTAATTTCAAAAGCCCTGGGGCACAGGTTAACGTTGAAAAAAAAATTACGGAATTTCTTTTTCCGGAAAACGAACAAAATGGGGGGGGGGGGGGAGGTTTATCACCAAAAATCGAAAGTCGAATTTTTACAGGTATAAATTTGGACCACCCTATTCCTTACATTATATTTATTTATACTATATTTATTAAATAAAATCCGAGAAATAATTTCGAATGATTGAGATCTTTTCATTATTTTGACATATTTTCTTATGAAAATAAAAAATTACATTTTATTCGTAGATTCAGCATGTTTAATCACCCAGAAGTAACAAGAGCACTTCTCGAACGGAACGAAGGGGATTTATCAAAGCAACAACTCTGCAAAGAAATCGCCAGACCTGGTTATGAAGTATTAGATGCTGTTTCATCTCCCAGATTTATCAAGTCACATTTCCCTTTCAGTCTCTTGCCAAATATTTTAGATTCTGGTTGCAAGGTAAATTATTAAAAAATTGATGTTTTTCCTTTTTCCATTAAATCCTTACAGAGATTTTACATTTTCAAATTTAATTCTAGATTGTTTACGTGGCAAGAAATCCAAAAGACGTAGCAGTTTCTTGGTACATTCAGAACCAAGCTTTTGTAACACAGGGATACATTGGCGATTTTCCCACATTCTGGAATTACTTCAAAAATGATCTTAGTAAGTAAAAAATTTACAGGGAACTTTTGGTTTTAATCTTTTCGTTATTCAAATGTTTTACATAATGAATTATAATTTTTTAGATGAAAAATAGTAGCATAAAACATTTTTATCTGTCAATAATAATTATGTGTAATTATTATTATTATTAATGATTATTATTATATGTAATTAATTATAAATAATTATTTATATGTTATTTTATTTAATAAGTATATATTATTATTATATATATATATATATATATATTATATGATGAAGAAACTGCTGGCCAAAATACAAGCCCGCTTAGAGTCCTTTTTTTGAAAAATTGTCTTGTTTTTGATAACAACTTTATGAGAGCGATTCAAGAGTCAAGGGCCAATAGAATGAATGAAAAGGGTTGAAAGAGAGCCAATATTTGACATTGTGTTACGTTTGAATTTGAAAGCATTTACCATTTAAATTAATTTTAAATCTTATATTTTTTCAAATCTATAGACATTTTCCGACGATACTTAAAAAACACATTATTAAAAATGAAGCCTTTTAGACCATCTCCAAATGAGAAATATTTAAAATATTTGCTCACAAAACAGAACATTTTAAAATATGAAACGTTTGAAGCTAAATAATTTTTTAAATCAAAAGTTCAAAATGAAATAATATTGATTGTATTTGTACAGCAGGGTGGGTCGAAAATAAATACTTTTGAAATTCGAAATCGCTACAACGCGGAAAAGTAGCGTATTGGGGTCCTAAAGAAGTATAATTAATTTGGAATCGATCGACATGCAGCTTGGTTACCCGCGCTCCGGAAAAAAGGTTTGAAAAATTTCTTGTTTGTAGAGTTTTTAAATTTTATTGAGTTTCAATTTTTTTCTACATACCTGGATGTCAAAAAAGTCTTCTAAATTTTTTTCGGATTTTAATCTATCATTTTCTAAGAGATAATTCCTATTTAGTGTACCATTGTTTTCGGAAATTTTTTTTAACACGTTTGCAAATAGGAGGAAAATTATTTGAGGTACATGGAAACTTCTGAGTGACAAAAATGCACTAGAAAAAAATCCCAAGACCCAGGAATCGAAATTGGCAATACATCGAATTTTAAAAATTTTGATTTTGATATTTTGCGAACTTATCTTCATAACTTGTAGTTAAACATATTTGTGAGCATGTGTGGGTCTCTTGATCAGAGAAATACACTAGGAAAAAAATTCACAAGATCCAGGATTCGTTATTGGCAATAGAGCGAATTTTAAAAATTTTGATTTTTGTATTTTATGAACTTATCTTCATAACATGTAGTTGAAATATTTTTGTGAGCATGTGCGGGTTTTTTAAACATGGAAGTAAACTAGAAAAAATCCCCAAGACCCAGGAATAAAAATTAATGAAGTGAATTTAAAAAATTTTGATTTTGGTATTTGATATTCTTATCTTCATAAGTTGTAGTTAAAGATTTTTGTGAGCATGTGTGGTTTTTTTAAACATAGAAACACAGTAGAAAAAGAATCCACAAGACCCAGGAATCGAAATTGACAATAGAGCGAATTTAAAAAATTTTGATTTTTGTATTTTATGAACTTATCTTTATAACTTGTAGTTTAAACATTTTTCTGAGCATATGTGGGTTTTTGAAACACAGAAATACACTAAAAAAATCTAGAAGACCCAGGAATCGAAATTCAATGACAGCAAATTTTCTTATTTCGGAATTTTGTAGTTAACAGAATTATTTTATTTATTTATAAGTATAACATTTTTCGATCTTGTGTGGAATTTTTAAGCCTAGAAATATACCATAAAAAAATTCGGCAAGATCCACAAATTTGAATTGAAATTTGCTGTAATTCCAATTTCGATTCCTAGGTCTGGTCGATTTTTTTTCTAGTGTATTTCTATGTTTCAAAACCCAAAGATGCTCTGAAAAATTTTCAAACTACAAGTTATAAAGATAAGTTCATAAAATACCAAAATTTTTTTAATTCGCTCTATTGCTAACTTCGATTCCTGGTTCTTGTGGATTTTTTGTCTAGTGTATTTCTATGTTTAAAAAACCAACGCATGCTCACAAAAATGTTTAACTAAAAGTTATGAAGATAAGTTCACAAAATACTAAAATCAAAATTTAAAAAATTCGCTGTATTGCCAATTTCGATTCGTGGGTCTTGGGAATTTTTTTTCTAATGCAATTTTGTCACTAAAAAGTTTTCATGTACCTCAAATAATTCTCCTCTTATTTGCAAACGAGTTTAAACAAATTTCCGAAAATAATGGTAAATTAAATAGAAATTATCTCTTAGAAAATGATACATTAAAATCCGAAAAAAATTGAGAAGACTTTTTTGACCTCAAGGTATGTAGAAAAAAATTGAAACTCAATGAAATTGAAAAACTCTACAAACAAGAAATTTTTTAAACCTTTTTTTCGAGCGCGGGTAACTAAGCTGCATGTCGATCGATTCCAAATTAATTATACTTTTTTAGGACCCTAATACGCTACTTTTCCGCGTTGTAGCGATTTTTAATTTCAAAAGTATTTATTTTCGACCCACCCTATTGTACAGTATAAAATTGAAAACATTCAATATTGCATAATTAAAAATTATACTATTTTTCACGATTTACATTCAAAATTGTACAATATTTAATATTTGAGTTGTAGATCATTCGTTTTGATCCAACTTGAAATAAAATAGTTGAATATTGAAATATTCAATTCACAATTGTTCAATTTCATCAGCTATTAATTGAAATTTGATTATTTATAAAGAATCAGCCTAAAATTATTAAAATTTAGACATCCTCGATTTTAAATTGTTTAATTTCAATTTTCAGTTTCATCCTGTTTCGAATTGTACAATTTTGAATGATTTCGGTAATATTGACTGTCTGAACGTTTCATTAAAAATTGTAAAATCTAAACATTACGTTATCCTGACTAGTAAAAAATGTGGAAAAACTATAAATAAAATAAAGGAAAATAAAAAAGTGAAAAAAGGTCTTCTAAAATGTGGAAAGTGATCGTTGTTTGAAAAGTTGACTACTGAAAAGTGAACATGAAAAAACTTTGATCAAAAACGTATAAAGCTGACAGACTTGAAATTAATCTTCAAAACTGAATAATTTGAAATTATTAGCTTAAAAAATTAGAACATTTCAAAATTAATCTTTCAAAACAGAATATTTAAAAATGCTCCATATTGATCATTCCAAACTGAAATTTTGGAATGAAAAACATTTCAATATTAATTCGTGCAAACTCGCAGCTCGCAATTATTTTATGTTATTTTAATTATTTTTAGCCGCCTGGAGTCCATATTGGGAACATTTAAAGGAAGCTTGGGCCCTAAAAGATCACCCAAATGTCCTTTTTATGTTTTACGAAGAAATGCAGGCTGTAAGTTGTAAAAAGATCATGATAAAAATATAATTCAAAGAAGATAGTATCCGATTTCTTCCTCTGTATTAAAAACACAAACGTATTTTCAGGATCTACTGTCTTCTATCAAAAAAATATCCAATTTCCTTGGAAAAGTCTATAGTGATGAAGAATTGTCCGAACTACTTGATTACTTGGACATCCGAAATTTCAAAAAGAATCCAATGGTAAATTCCGAAGAACTCCAGGAGTGCGGAGTTCTTCAAATGAATGGTGTTTTCGTAAGAGAAGGACAAAGCGGAAATTGGAATTCAACCTTCACAGAAAATCTAGAAAAAGAAGCTGACCAATGGATTGCTGAAAATTTGAAGGATACGGACCTCGTATTTCCTATAGAAAAGCTGGTTTCCAACTAATTTATTTTTCTACATATCTTACAAGTTATTATGTACATATTTTGTAATATTATTTAAATTATAAAACTCTCGTTATACAATCATTACAAGAAGGTGATAGATTTCTTTCTTCACGAAATTGAAAAGAAAAATCTTATTATATAATTACTTACTTTAATACAAATAATTGTGTTAATTTTTTTTCTCGATGGATGCGACTGCAAGTGTCAACTTCACGCTAGTTCGGAAACCGTTACTGAGAGCTTTTTCGCATTGTAGAGAAATATCTTTGATTCTTCGTCCTCCAGGCCCAAGCACGACTTTGCAAATTCGCTCCGTGGGACACAATATCTGAACAAGCGAGCTTATAGTTCCTTCCTCTAAGACGGTTAAATGCTCGAGTTTTACGACTAATTTATAAGGCAATTCTTGTGGAAGGTCATCTAAAAGCGTTGCCGTTACTGTCCTTTCGACCACTAATTCTGGAGACTGATCGGTGTAAATTTCTGCATCATAGTCCCACTTTTTCCACTTTGAAGAATCGAGGAAATAATTCTGGAAAAATCAGACATATGACTTTCAGCAAAAAATTAGTAAAAATCAACTCTGAACGGCCGAAACTTTTCAAACACCACTTTAGATAACGAAAAATAATGCAAGAAAATTTTCTAATTTAGACACAAAATATTTCGATAACTTTTCATCCATTTGTTTTTTTATTTTTATTTTATTTATTGTTAAAAATACGAATTAAATTCCTTGTACATTCGTTTTCTTTCTGGTTATTTTTCAGAAATAATACTACATTTTATTACATTTTACATTTTACATTTACATTTTATTACATGTTTTCCAGCAAATGGGAAATTTTTCAATAGCGCGCTTAAAAAATTAACAACAAAAAATGAATTTTCGACCAAGCAGATTAATGTTCTACCAAAAAATACGAATTTTGAACATAGTTTCCCTACCTGGACAACCTGAAATTGCCAGGAAACTTTTATATACTTGGAAAAACCTGGAATGTCAGGGAATTTTTTTAAAGCCCGGGAAATTTTTCAATAGCGCGCTTAATTTTTTTTTAAATTACAATATGAGAATGAATAACAATGACTCTTTATTTGTAGAAGTAGATTTATATTACTGTATTTAACTATTTTGTTAAAAATTTATACTTTTTGGATAAAAATTAATGTATTTTTTTCAAACTTCGTTCTTTTTGGTAGAAAATTAATCTTCTTGGTTGAAAATTTATCTTTTTGCTTAAAAATTCAACATTTTGTTTACAATTTTTTCTCTCTCTTGAACGAAAAATCATTCTTAGTTAAAAATTCAGCTGTTTTTTTCATTAAAAATTGAAATATTTTTTAGTTGAAATATCGAATACTAGATTTTTCATTCAGAATTCTTTTTTTTATTATTAAAATTTAATAACTTGGTCGAAAGTTAAACTCTTTGGTTAAAAATTAATTGTTGTGGTTAAAAATGCACCATTTCAATTAAGAATTAATCTTTTTGGTTAAACAATAATATTTTTAACTAAACATTTAACTATTAATTTTTTGGTTGAAAAATTATCTTTTTTAGTTGAAAATTTGTCTTTTTTGTAGAATTTAATCTTCTGGGTTGAAAATTCAATAATTCCTGTCAATGACTCATCATTTCAGTTGCAAATTTATCTTTTTGGTTTAAACTTCAACTATGCCAATTGATGATTCATCATTTTTAGTTGAAAATTCATCGCTTTGTTTGAAAATGTGACCATTTTTTAGAAAATTAGTTTTTTTTTGGTTAGTCACTATTTTTTTTTAAACTGAGAATGTAACTTTCCAATAAGTATTCCATTATTTTAGTTGAAAATTCATCTCCGGTTGATCATTAATTTTGTTGAATGTTAATTTAACTATTCATCTTTTTTGGGTGAAAATTTCACTATTCCAGTTAGAGATTCATCATTTAAGTTAAAAATTCATTTTTTTTGTTAAAAATTCCATATTCCAGTTGAAGATTCATCACTTTAGTCGAAAATTCATCAGTTAGGTTGAAAATGGATCTTTTTTTATTTCAAAATTCAATTATTTGGTTCAATATTTGTCTTTTTCAATTGAAAATTCACGTTTTTTTTTCATCGTATTTATGGGTAGAAACCTTATTTTTGTTTAAAAATTCATTTTTTTCCATTATAAATTGAAGTATTACAGTTAAATATTCATCATTTTAGGTAAAAAATCATATTTTTGGTTGAAAACAATACTACTTGGTTAAAAGTTAAACTGTTTTGTGAAAAATTCATCTTTTTGGTATAAAATTCATCTATTCCAGTTGAAGATTCATCGTTTTAGGTAAAAATTCATCACTTCGGTTGAATATTTTTTTGTGCGGAAAATTAATTTTTTTAAATGAAAATGTAACTATATTTGGTTGAGAATTAATGTATTTTGTTGAAAAATTCGACTATTTGGTTAAAATTGCACATAGCTTGTTGAAAATACAATATTGTTCCTTCAAAAGTTAGGAATTTGAAGTACATAGTTTAAATTGAATTTAATATAGTACCCACATTAATTTTACCTAAATATGCATTGAGTTTTAAGTATAAGATAAAATGAAAATTTGATTGAATTGTTATTCGAATGAGACAAATTCAAGAAACGATTAATTACGTTTGTAGCATTATTTATGTATTTAATAATCTATGGGGCTAATATATCTAAGAATAGCTTGCAATATAATTTGGAATTGTATAAACCTGGAATATAAATCTGGAATTGTTAAGGAAATTTTTTCCATGATTTGAGTAGACACTCTGGATAAGGATTTAAATTTAAAGTATTAAATTCATTTTCAAAAGAAATTATGAAAAACATCATTTCTAACCAAATCTTCATATGTAATAAAGTAAATAAAATAGATTATCAAAGAATAATGTGCTTCAAAATTAAGTTTTTACTCTTCTATTTCTTATCGAACTGTGGAAAATACAATGCGAAATTCACAAATAATAGTGAACTAGAATCTAATTTGTCTTGGAAGTACACCCTGTCAGCGTGCAAAATAAGAAAGCGGTAACTACATTTGACTACATTTAGAATTTTGCACCTGATTCGCAATTGTTTTAAATTTCAATATATTGGAAACAAATGATAATCAGGGGTCAAAGGAATGTTCAACTTAACAGTAGTAAAAAATTAATAATTTGAAAGAAACGAACCCTTAAATCATCAACGCCATCGTTCTTCAGAGCAGAAACCATGAAAATGTCAATAAAGTGAGGCCAGCTTTTTTCATCAGTTAGATTTTTTACAACATCCAGTAAATGCTTCTTCTTTTTGATTCTGTCTACTTTATTTAAAATCAGAATAGTCGGCCTATTCTTTCCATAAGCTTCAAGCAAAGGTAGAACTCGTTTGCTGATCCTTTCCCTCGCTCTCGAATTTTCCATATCCTGTACGACTCCCACAATATCAGCCCTTTTGAGAGATCGGTTCACATCGCTTCTGAAGGAGTCTTCCATGCTGTACCTTTTAAAGTCTCGGGAGGATACTAAACCCGGGGTGTCGATAAATACCAACTGAGTATCACCTTCTACATAAACTGCCTCGGAATTTTTTCGAGTTGTATGAACTTTAGAAGAGGTCGCACAAATCTGGAGAATTAAAATTAAAGAGATTAAATACAGGTCGCTAAAATAAACAGGGAGCACAGCGCAAAAGGAGCTCAAAAAAGGGGAAATAGGGTGCTTTTCTCGCGAAAAAGGGGAAAATAGGGGAAAGATTAAACATTTATTTTCATATGTCAAAAAGAACAATCTTTTTGTAAGATATGTTACATTTTAAAATAATTTTCAATGATTTTTCAATGATTTCTGCCATTAAAGATTTATTGTTAAAAATTGGATGTACTTAGATCGTTGAAAATCCATCCAGAGTGATATAAAAAAGTGAGAGAAAAAATAAAATTAGTTAGATACAAACTTTTCATATGTTTAACAACGTTCTCATAAATATTTTTTTCCAAGATTTGTCATTTCATCTTTACTATAATTAATACTTTCAATGTAAATTTAATAATAAAGTCTTCAGTAGAGCGAAATAAAAATGCTAAAAATTAATCGAATCGTTTGAGCTGAGGGATAACAATTTCTGGGGCGACATCCAAAACAAGTAAAGAAAATATTTTGAAATCGGTTAATATCTTCTGCTCTCTTTCTACAATTAAAAATTTTTTTAAATAAAAAAAATGTTGCCTTATTTAAAATTTTTTTATAATATACAAAAACATGTTTTTTGGATTGATTTGAACCTGAAATTGCGTCAGTTTGAACCAAATAAACATGTTATTATTTTTTAGTCATGGGAAACATTTTTTTTCGTGGTGTTTATAAAGTTCCAAAATCGCAAAAAAGATATGAAATCCCAAAAATCGTAACTCAAGACAACAAATTTTTTCCGAAAAAGCAAAATGAAAAAATGTTTCTTTGGTTCAAGCTGAACAAATTTCAAGCTCGACATATTCAACTTTTTTTAACAACGTGTGCATATGACTCAATAAAAAAAAAACATGTTTTTGCACATTTTCAAAAAAATTGTAACTGAGCAAAAAATTAATTGTTAAATTTCGCAATTTTAAATTTTGGTTGATTTAAGATAATTTTTTATCAAATGGATGCATTGTTGAATAAGGAACATAAGTTTTTAACCGAAAATCGAATAGTTATATTTTCGTTCCAAAAAATTAATTTTTAATTGAAAAAACTAAATTTTCTCCAAAATTGTTGAATTTTGAAGCCTGAAAGAAGACTTTTCTACAATGCAGTTGATTTTTCAACACGAAAATATGAATTTTTAATTAAAACGTTAATTTTCAACCAAACATTGAAATTTTCAGTTGTATACCTAGTTTTTAACCAACAAACCTTTAACTAAAATTATCAATTAACAATTAACAAAGTAGTTCAAAATTCGACCAATTAGTTGAATTCTCTACAAAACTGTCCAATTTGCGAAAAAAATTCAAATTTGCTATAAAACAGTTCAATCTTTATTCCAAAAACACAAATTTTCAACAAGAGTTGAGTTTTTAAACAAAAAAGATTTTTTAGTCAATAAAGAAAAAAAATTGCTTTCCAAATGTCGAATTTTAAAGCAAGAAGATTCATTTTCTACAAAAAAGGTCGAATTTTTAACAAATTAAATAAATTTTTAAAATTAAACATTTTTTTTAAATAGTTGAAT
>CAKNXH010000866.1:0-41392 GCA_932178445.1 Andricus quercusramuli | reverse complement strand
TGCTAGTAGAATTAGGCAGGGTGTCCGAGAACTTCATTTTCAAAATTCCCTTCTTTTCCTTGTCTAATTTTTCATTCTCCTTGATTATTATTATTCAAATACCAGCATTTTAATCTTTAAATTCTTTTAACATAGAATCTTTTATAAACGGAATTAAGCATAGTATTTCAGATACAAATGTAAAATTTTCAAATTCATTAATTTATTTTAAACAAAAAAATATTTTTTCTACTATAAAAGATGGTTTTTTAACAAAATACTTGACTTTTTAACATAATAGTTTAATTTTCAACCTAAAAATATATATTCCCAACAAAAAGTGTCATAGTTTACATTATATCTTTCAATCAAAAAACGTGAAATTTATACAACAAAAAAATATTTTTGAAACCAAAAAGATGAATTTTCTCTACAAAAATTGTATTTACAAACAAAAAATATGACTTAAGCAAAAAATTATTTTTCTGCGAAACTGATACATTTTCACCCAACAAAAACGAGATTTTGAACCAAGAAAATTATTCTTTTTTACCAAAAAAGGAGAATTTTCAACTAAAAAAATCAATCTAAAAAAACGGAAAAGTTACATTCTCAGTAAAAAATTAATTTAAAAAAAAAATACTTTTCCTCTAAACATTTCAATTTTTAACCAAAAACCAAGCAAAAAAATAAATTTTTAACAATGTAGTTCAACTTTTACCCAAGTAGTTGAATTTTCAATTTAGAAAGATTAATTTTCAACAAAATAGTTGAACTTTCAATCGAAGAGATGAATTTTCAACTAAAAATATAACTAAATTTATTTATGTTAATTTTCTTGACCAGGGTAATACGTAATAATTATTAAGTATTACTATTAATTAAATCGGAAATCTGAATGGCGTGGTGTTCGAATCCCACCGGAGCTAGAGAGAATTTTTTTCACAATTTATGTACCAATATTTTATGAAAATATTGAAACGACCAGTAGAAAAAAAACTTTAACATCATAATTAATTTAAAATATAACTCTTGAAAAAAAAATTGTTTCTTAACAAAGTGATTCAAGCAACTCTTTGAAATAAAATAGAAATCCAGAAAAGATTCCAGTTGACTTTTCATGATCAAAATATGAATTTTTTAACAAAAAATAAAAAAAGGACAATTTTTTTTTAAAGTTGAACTTTTATCCAGAATAGTTGAATTTTCAACAAAACAGTAGAATTTTCAACCAAAAGTATGACTTTTTAACAAAATAATTTTATTTTCAACCAAATAGTTACATTTTCATCCAAGACAGATAAAATTTCTCTTAAAATCGTTTAATTTTTAATTTAAAAAAAAAATGTCAAAAAATAGTTGAATTTTCATCCAGAAAAGATTTTAGTTCTCTTTTCAACACCAAAATATTAAATTCAACCCAAAAGTAAATTTTCTACAGAATAGTTCAATTTTCAACAAAACAGTAGAATTTTCAATCCAAAAGTATGACTTTTCAACAAAATTGTTGAATTTTTAACCAAAAAGTTGCATTTTTATCCAAGAAAGATGGAATTTCTGCTAAAGCAGGTGAATTTTGAAATCAGAAAGAGAAATTTTCAAAGAAGAGTTGAATTTTCAACGGAACAGTTGCATTTTTATTCAAGAAAGATGAAATATTCATTTTAAAATAGATGAAATAGAAAAAAAATTCAAACAAATAGTTAAATTTTCATCCAAAGAAGATTCCAGTTCACTTTCCAACACCAAAATAATAACTGTAAAGTATAAGTTAATATTCTGCTAAATAGTCGAATTTTTAACCAAACAGTATGACTTTTAAATAAGATTGTTAAATTTGCAATCAAACAGTTGCATTATTGTCCAAGAAAAATGAAAATTCTACTAAAACAGGTGAATTTTTGAATAAAAAGACAAATTTTCAAAAAAAGAGTTGAATTTTCATCCGAAAGGATTTCAATAGACTTTTCTAGAGAAAAATACAAATTTTAAACAAAAAATAAATTTTCTAAGAAATAGTTGAATTTTCAACTAAACAGTTTCATTTTTGTCCTAGAAAGATGCAATATTTCTACTGACAAAAGATGAACTTTTCAATTAAAAAAACAAATTTTCAGAAAAATTATTTCTCATCCAAAATATATTTCATTTGAATTATCAGCAACAAACCCTGAATTTTAAACAATAGGTTAATATTATACGAAAAGAGTTAAACTTTCAAACCAAAAACGACAAATTTTCAATAAAACAGTTGAATTTTCAAAAAAATGATGTCTTTTTAAGAAAATTGTTAAATTTTCAACCAAATAATAAAATTTATAACTAAAAAGATTATCTCCAGGAGGAAGTTTTGCGAATTTGCAAAAATTACGTACATGAGTGAAGGACCCCCTCCCCCCTACCATAACAAATTGTAACAAAATGACTCAACCCCCCCCCCCCTTTAGATGTTACGTAATTTAAGTACGGTCCCTTACTCAAAAAAAGTAACTTACCCAGTATTGGTGTTTGAATACAATATAAGCTACTGAGGCTGAAATGAAAATAAAAATTTCAGTTTACACATAACGATATTTATTAAACGTAATAATCTCTTTCGTCACCCACCGTATTACGCACATATACCTATAGGTATATATGCATTACGGTGATTCATTTTGCCCGAAGTTTCGAAATGTAACTGCGATAACGTGATGATCGATGACATTTTATGAGAAAATTAGCGCAAAAAGTATAATCCAGAGATCGGTAGGTTTGAACCAGGATCTTTAACATTCTTAAGGGTGCGGTCCGAACCCGGAACCATTAATTTCTCAAGGGTCCAGATCCGGAACCGGTGCCGTGACCCTTCGAAGTTTAAGGGTTCAGATTTTGGTAAAATCAAAATCGGCCAGTATCAGGAGTTCACACATTGCATTTCCCATATAATTCACATGGTAATATTTGTATTAATTTGATGAGCACTTCGCTTTCTCATCAAAACAGACACTTTCAATTATTTTTCAGTTGGTTCTTCTATCTTGCCGAAAATTTTATTTCCCGAAAATCAAGAGAGACCATCAAAAGGTCAAAAAATTTGTCTTGTTAAAACGAACAACTTTTTGACTCGCAGTAGGGTAATATTCCAAATATTAAAAAAATTTTCCTCATATAAACAAAGTAAACAATTTTTTGAAGCTTTATAAATCGCTATTGACAGATAAAACATTGGTTTGAAAATGAATAAGTCATTACTAGTAGGTCATAAAAGGTTCCTTAGTAGGTCAATCGATGCGTCTCAAAAAAGCCTACAAATATATACAATACAATTTTCATAAAATCGTAAAAATGAAAAAAAATATACATAACTCTGGAAATAATTAAAATTTTTAGAATTTATTTCCCTAAATTATGCGTTTAGACAATTTCCGTCGTGAATAACATGGGAAATTTGAAGTGCGATGCGCGAGTTTTAAACTTTGACCGATTTTGATTTTTGTAAAAAAATTTTTAACATAAAATATCACTGTTAATCGGGTTAGAGCATTTATATTTCAGAACTTCATGCAAAATAAATCACCCTGATATACATAATTCATAATTCATATCGCTATATCTACACGTTGTACAAAGTTGTAATAGGCGTCGTTAATTTGTTCTCTATTAACTCGACCTCAATAATAATTGATTGGCTATTACACGCATGTACAAAAATGATATTCACCCTCAGAGCACAAATTACTGACGACGTTTTCCATTTTTTATCCTTCTCGAAAAAAAGGATTGGTCGAAATGTTTGCTCCAAGGGCCTACGTATGTTAACACAAAGAGTTACGATTCCTGTAGCTTGTGATTAAAAATGCATTCGCCTGGTTACAAAACAACGAAGCCATTTACATAATTCAATATTAATAGGTAATATCAAAATCTTATTAATAAGATTACACTAAGCAAATTCTTGTAAGAATTTCCACACTGAAATTTTACAAATTGTAAAGTTTCGACATCTTGAAACTTTGTATGAAACATAAAAATGTCTTCATTTAAGGGGCAATTGTGAAGTTAAGATATTCTTCTGAGACCAAATTTCCAATTGTTTTATTTTATTTCAGTTGTTCATCAGTGCTTATGTATATTTTCTAAAGTGGATATTTGGTCTGTATTAAGTATGATTAATTAATCAATTAAATCAAACTTTATTAATATTATAATATTGGCAGCTGGTTATACAGTCTACAATATTACGGGAATATTTTTCACATCAAAGAAAAGTAACTCATAGGAAATTTTCTTTTACAAAAAATTTACACCGAACATGTCTGATTGTCATGAAAAAGCGATAGAGTTCCTTGCTGAGATCTTCAGAAAAGAGATTTAAAAAGCAGTGATCAGTCGATTTTTATGTATTTATTCATTAATTTATTTATCTAGTTATTAATTCTAAGTAAATTATATCAAGAGGAATATCTAGAGGAATTTATTAATAAATGCCTAAACGAATAATAAAAAATATAATTTTTTTCCTAGCACTATTCAAAATGCTGGATGCAAATTATTTTCGAATGCTTACTTTCGTAAGTCATAGAAATGAGTTACGAGCCAAAAGGCGTCCTATCGTTGGCCCCTTCATCTACGATATTTTCAACAGCAAGGCGGTTTCGTAAAATCTAAATAAATTGGAATAGAAAATGCAAAATTGCTTTACGTATTTTGACTTTTGATGCATCGAATAAAAATCTTAATGCAGAAAAGATTGGAATTCAAACTGAATTTTGAATGTTATTCTTAGTAGATTTATCAAATCTTCCAAACGCAATTCGATTTGAAATAATATTAAAACTCTCTAGAATTGGAAATTCAACCGCACGAATCGGATTTTGGAAAATTAATTAATTTTCATCGAGGAACTATGATGTTAGGATCTTTCAGTCTTCTATTTGATCTTTGGTTTCATCCTAATAGATTATTGCAATCAAGATTGAATAATAATTTTTTTAAATTAGTTCAGACAATTCCTGCAAACATCAGAGTTTGGAAGCCGTAGCAAATATAAAAAATTACAAGCAGATAAAAAAGGTTGGCGAAAAAAGGGGTGAATCACAATGGTCTTCATTTCGGCGGAGTATCGATGCCTAGACGTGTTTTCAAAATGCAGAATCGTTTTTGATCAAAATGTTTACGCTTACAAAAATTAAATTTGTCAGGATTTTTGTATACTTCACTCGTCGTGTTCGTCATTGCCTTTGATGCTTGCGTAGTTATTAACGTTTCTGTTCATCTTTAGCATTTTTAGAAAACTTCCCAGAACCAAAATTGTCTTCCGATGTCTCCTGAAGATTCCCGAATAAAGAGCCTCTCTGACATCTCTGCGATCACTCACGTCAGAATCGATACTGGAACTTGCAGAGACTATAGATGGCTTTGCAGAAACTGGTTGATGATTCGGAGACTCCTTTGAGTTGAGAATAATACGCTGCTGATTATTGATCATCTTCGATATTTCTTCTATTTCTTCAAAATTCTTCAAACTTGAAATTTTTAATTTTCACCTCAGGCCTTAAATTTCAAGTTAAAAACTAAAAATTCACGTCTCCAGTTTCGACTTTGAATATCAAGCTTTATCTTCTAGTTTTTTCAAATATACTCGTTAAATGTGTTTTTCTCAGGTGCGATAACGTTTTAAATTCGGCATCATTAAAAAATTATCAGGTATCTTGTGATTCAGTTCTTATCAGTTCGGTGAATCTCAATTAGTGCTGATTCAGTATTGCTTCTGAACTGAGTAAATAAAATGCAATTGAATTTTGTTGACATTTTAAAAAGAAATTGTTCTCGTTTCGTAAAATGTGTTCAATGCATTTGAAAATGTTTCTTGGCCTTCTGAGATTTATATTAAGTGCCAGTTAAAAAAATGGCTAGTCTAATTTTGTTAATAGTCTCGCTGAAATTTAGATTGGCCTTCTCTAGGAAAATCCGTTTTTCCTCTGGTTTGTGATAAACTTGCTTTTCTTATGATGAATCTTTAAATCTTCTATTCGAGTGTCAAGTTGTTTAATCAATTATCTTGGGCAGCTGAAAGAAGTAATTGAAAAAGGTTAATGCAAGTTTAATTAATTGATTATGAGAAAAAATAGAATTTCAAATCAAATGTTTCGAATTTCGCACATTTTTCAATATGTAGGTTTTTGTTTTTAAAGTCTTCGAAATTTATGCTCTATTTTTAGGTATTATTATTTTATTTTAGGTATTATTATTAGTATAATGAATATATGTATGTATATTAGAGATGGAAAGATTTCCAGAACACTCTATGAAATTCATAAATATTCTAGCAAGGACACTATTCCAAAATATTCTAGAAAAGTCAAGAACACGTTTCAGAATTTTAAGAGTTTCAAAAATAAAGAATATTTAATATGATTTTAAATAATTCTAGAAAATTACAGACCATACCAGATTCTTCAAATACATTGTCGAATATTTCACTCAAAAACGAAGCATTGTATAACTATTTAGAATATTTTAGAATATCCTAGAAAATTCCAGAAAAGTTAAGGCGAATTTAGAAGATTATCGGTTGAAAGCCAAAATGAATTAAACGAACGGTGTTCTTTTGACTATACTTCAGTGATGTCTGGTAATCATTTCGAGCACAAAAATAAAAAAAATGTTGAGCCGTTTTTGAGAAAACTTAATTTTTGATTTTTTAAACAGGATAATCAAGACATTTTCATGAAAATAAGTTAAAAATGAAATTATATTGGCTTGCAACATTTATTTTGGCTTAAAAAAGAAGGCTCCAGCTGCTGAACATTTTGCGACAAAGAAAACCGTTCGATAAATCGGGTAAATAGGAGAAAAAGTGAAAAAACATGAGTTTTTTTTTTAATTTGTCCTGTCCAATCCATCCGAAGTTTCGAGTACCCCTGCAAAAATTAAATTACATAAAATTTGCTGCAAAACTGAAATAAAAATAATGTTCTACCTCTAAAAGTTCCGGAGTTATAGCCTATACGAAAGTCGTTTTTTAGTAAGTATTTTTTTTTTTTTTAATTAACAATTTTAGGTTTTGGGCAATAACTTCTTTCATATGTATGGCTGGTGAAAGTTGCCAGTAAATAAATGAAAGTAGACTCAATTTTGAGTGCATATAAAAAAATTAGTGCTCTATAGCTCAATAAGGACCGAAATTTCGGCTTTCTGAAAATGACCCTTTTTATTGAATTTCGTTAAACATATTTCTTTAATATCTCGTAATTAGTTAGTTTATCATTTTCTTAAAATACAAGGTACAAAATATTATGAGAGAATTTTTCCATGTTTCGTTCTCCACAAACGAGAAATTTAAAAAATGATGCCTAACAAAATTAATATAATAGGACTGAAGTTATGTCCTGAAAATTACCTTTTTTTATTGAATTTTGTTAAACACCATTTGTTTCAGTTTATCGTTTCTGCGAGAACGAAACATGGAAAAATGCTCTCATAATATTTTGTAATTTATATTTGAAGAAATTGAGAACCGTACTAATTACAAGAAATGAAAAAAATATATTTAACAAAATTCAACGAAAAAGGGTCTTTTTCAGAAGGCCATAATTTCGGTCATATTACATTGCATGGGAAAGAAATTATTGCCCAAAACCTAAAATTATCAATAAAAAAAAAATGATTCACTAAAAAACGACTTTTTCAGGCTACAACTCCGAAACTTTTAACGATAAAACATTTTTATTCGAAGTTTGCAGCAAATTTTATATACTTTGACCTTAATTCTTGTAGAGGTACTTGGGACTTCGGATGGATTGGACAGGAATCATTTTTAAAAAAATCTTATTTTTCCACTTTTTCTCCCATTTTCAGATTTATTGAACGGTTTCAGTTATCGCAAGATGTTCAGCTGCTAGAACTTATTTTTGTGAAAATACATTGATTAAGCTCTTTGAAAAATTAAAAAATTAAATTTTCTCACAAACGGCCCAAACAATTTTTTAAAATTTTTGGTTTCAAAATGATTGTGAGACATCACTGAAGTGTAATCAAAAGAATCTAGAATCAAAATCTAGATTTTAAAACTTAGAATAAAAGTATAAATGATTTAAAATAGCTTTAGAACGTCAAAACATCAAATTTCGGGGGCTGAAAAGTTTGCATTTCTATATTTTTGGTTTTTTAATAAGACAAAATTCAACATTGGACGAAGAATTATTCGCAATATCGTATAAAATTTTGAATATTATACCCAGCTAGATTTATCTATGTTTATATTAAAATTCATCATCAGAAATTGTTTATAAGATTAAATATTGTTCTCTTTTCTACATCGCATGATTTAAAATTTTTGTTTTTTTCACTGATAACATTCACGAAATAAAAATAATTTTGCTCATATTTTAAGATACATATTTTAAACTATTTTTTATATATGTTTTTTTAAAAAGTATTTATAAATTTTAGGGGTAATATGATAAAATGTCTTGCATATCAAAAAAATGTTTCTTTCCAACTGTAGTCTTTTTAACGTAATTGACATTATCTGCTGTGAATAATTTTAAATTTGAGGAACTTGACAGAATTCGACGCTTTTCGAGCTACAGAGCAAGCCCCCCTCCCCCCTCGAAAGTTTCCATTTCCGGAGAAAAAAAATCCCTAATTTTTTTTTCGAAATTCGAATATTAACACGTGCCACCGGGCACTTCAAAATCCCATTTAATTAACATGGGGACATTTTGGATTTTCGAAAAATTGAACTCGTACTTCAGGGTTTGATCGAAACGTGCCAAACTTTTTAGGGATTGAAGAGGATTACCTACGAAATAAAAGCATACTAATAACTTTTATTTTTAACCCACCCTTACCTCCCCCACAGCGCCCCAAATATGACCCAAAAATAAAAAAACTACCTTTTTACGTATTATTGTTACTTTTTAGCAATTTCCGTCGTCTTTTTTACACAAATAATTACTAATGGACATTTTGAATATTTCCCATGACTTTTTAAACAAATTCAACTTTTTAAAACAATTATTTATTCGCAAAAAATGTAAAAAAATAATCGTATTTCTGATTGAAATGTAATAGTTTGTCATTGTTTGGAGTAAATTTTTTAAAAAAACGTGATGTAATTATTTAAACAATTACTTATTGTTTATTCTCAAAATTCCTAAAAATTGTCCCAGAGATGTCCAATTTTTTCTCAAATTGGTATCCTATGCTACTTTTTGTTGAATAATTATATAATTTTGATACATATCTTTTAATGTTTGATAAATTTCTATTTGTTTAAACTGTATAGTGCATAGAAAGAATATATTAACCATTTTTCAATTGCTTAAACAAATATAATTTGTTTAAACGATTATTTTTCAAAAAATATTTTTTAAATCATATTTTCTGAATTAAGCATGATATTGAATGATTTCGTGGAGTAGTAAATTCTGTTGAGAACGTCGTGTCATTGTTTAAACAATTTTTATTCGTTTAAGCAGTTTTCTATTAGAAAATGTGGATCAATAATATAAAATATTACACGTGAAAATATTTTCGTAAATATATTTCAATACATATTTTTTGTGTCTTCCAGTATGTCCGATTGATATTCATATTTTTGGGAAAGTAATTGTTTAAACAAATAATATTTGTTTAAACAATCAAAAAATGGTTAATATATTCTTTCGAAACACTATACAATCAGAAAAATAATTATATGTATTTTATTTTATTTTTTTAAAGTTATCGAAAAAAACTGCCTAAGTAAATCAAAATTGTTTAAACGAATGGAAATTTATTAAAAATCAAAAGAAATGTATCAAAATTATATAATCATTCAACAAAAAGTAGCATAGGATACCAATTAGAGAAAAAACTGGACATCTCTGGGTCAACTTCTAGAAATTTTGAGAATAAACAATAATTGTTTAAATAATTACATAATGTTTCTAAAAAAATGAAAACTCCAAACAATGACAAACTATTACATTTCAATCGGAAAATGCGATTATTTTTTACATTTTTTGAGAATAAATAATTGTTTAAATAACTTGCATTTGTTCAAACAATTAAAAATTGTTTCAAGAGTCATGGGAAATATTCAAATTTTCCATCAGTAATTATTTGTATGAAAAAAAACGACGGACATTGCTAAAAAGTAACAATAATACGTAAAAATGTAGTTTTTGGATTTTTGGGTCATATTTGGGGCGCGGCGGGGGCGGGGCCCTTATGATCTAAAAATGAAAGTTATCAGTATGGTTTTAATTCACAGGTGAAAAAATTTCCTAAAAAAGTTGGCACGTTTCGATCAAACAATGAAGTATGAGTTCAATTTTTCGAAAATCCAAAATTTCCCCATGTTAATTAAATGAGATTTTGAGGTGCCCGGTGGCACGTGTTAATATTCGAATTCCGAAAAAAAATAGGGATTTTTTTTCTCCGGAAATGGAAACTTTTTGGGGGGTACTTGCCCTCTAGGGTGAAAAAAGAGTTTGCAATGCATTTTTGGATCACTCTCTGTACACCTGACCTCTCGAGTTGTTGAACCCTCGCAAATTATTTTAAAAATTTAGGATTTTAATACTTTTTATTTCTAAATCGTAAGCATTTTTAAATCTGAATTTTTGTAGGTACTTGAAATTTCAACAGTTTAAAACTCATTACTTTTTTATTTTAAAGCTTTATGTAGTGAAAATTCTTTCATATTAGAACAAAAAAGGATTTTAAACTTTATCAAAGAATGATTTGCAGTTCACTGTCTTACACTAGACTGTTGGTGCTTTCAATACATATTTATGCAAAACCACCGCGACATTTTATGCAAAACCACCGCGCATGCGTCAGAAGAGAGAGTTAGGAGTGTCGCCACTTGGACCAAAAGCGCATGCGCGCACTCCGTAAAAGTATACTTTTACGGCCGTGGCCGGCAAAATACCCCCTCCGACAAACGAGAACTTCGCGTCCCACAAACACGCACAGAAAGGTACGAAAACCGTCCGGTTTTGCATAAAAACGATTTTCGATGCCAGAAATGTAAATTTTGAATAATTACAAATATTTGTTTCGGTTTTTAATATCACGGAATTCTATAAATGCAGGGTGACGCATAGTCATAGATTTCTTTGGAGACCAAAAACGTTCTCAAAAATCCAATTTTCAATTCATAAAAAAATGCTTACTCTCGAAATACAGCAGTGCTGAATTGAGACGTGAAAAGTTAGTTTGGAAAATGTTATTAGGTGTCGAGAGAATGGAGCAATAGCTATTTTTGATACAAGTGCGCAAAATAGGTGATCCCACGGAACGCTACCTATATCTCTCATGGTCCAACCTATCATATCCTATCTTCCAAATCTTCAGTAAATTTTCAAATACAATTTTTTCCTAAAACTGAAAATTGGGTTTTCGAAACCAAAAGGCATCTACGATTTAATATATTCTTCTATGAAAGCTGATCATGTACTGTTCGGGTTTCGGAAGCCAAGTAACGACCAGTTCAATGTTTTTATTTCCAATCTCAGGGACGAGTTAATAAACTGCTTATTATGTATTAATATTATTAATAATGTTTAAGAACTCTGATCACTTTTTAAGAATCTTTTTTTTTTCATTGCTTTGTGAAATTTTCTTGCGTTAACATTTCTTTGCGTTAAAAAAATCAAAACTCTTCAAAGCTAGACAAGTTTTTCAAATTCTAAGAAGTTCCGTTTTCAAGTTCAGATTGTGGGAATTAAAAACAGAATATAAATTTTTTTAAATCGAAGTTTTTTTCTCATACTCACCAATTGACATGGCTAATACTGTTTTATCGATTTTACATGGACATTTAAGCAAATATAAATGGGTAAGCTCTTCACCTGCTGTTACTTGAACATGCTACCCCGATTTTTTAGGGTAATTTCATTTTTTAATTTAGAGATTTAGGAATGGTAAATAATATTTTCTTCTTTAAACTGTTTTTAATAAATTCTTAATATTTTTGGTTTTAAAGGAACTTTCCACTTTTCAATAAAAAAATAAATGATAAAATTTGTGTAGGCACAACATTGGAAATTTAACTATATTAACTAAAGGTACTTGTTAATGATATTATATAATTGGATAGACGAAAACTACAGTCTTCAAAAAGATATTAATGATCAAAAAATATTCAATTATGTGAAAAAACAGATCTATCGGATCTCATTTTTATTTTATAACATTTGACTTTCGGTGGAAAAAATTGAAAAATAAAAATAAAATTCTGAATCAAAATTAATTATTGCGTAATTACATTGTGGCAATCATTCATTACGCTTAGCAGTAATTTTTGGTCTTTATTTTCTATTTGTTTTTCCCTTAACAGAGTCAATCTATTTGCACAAGGAGTCAGCCTTGAAAAAAGCTAACCTCTAGGCTAATCAATATAACAATTTGAATTTGTAACCAAGAATGTGACAGTTTTATTATGCGAAGTCATTCGAAGTTTGCTAATTAGCAACTTCACGTTGAATAAATTTTATTTTATTTTTTAATTTTCGTAACGTTCCACCTTTATGAAAAAAAAACATTTGCTATAAATGACTAAATACGTGTTTATTCCGGAAGCACATTCACATATCATTAACGATCTTTGGAGGACATAAAAGTGGAAGGTTCTAGATATAAACCAAAATAGAAATGTTACTAATATTTGATAAAAATATTAATAATCCGAGACGAGTAATCCGAAAAATTTAATAATGATCATTTGAAATATCTAAATTGACAAGTTAAAAAATTGAAATTTTTTTTCAAGATTGAGAACATCCAAATCTGATAAAATAATATAAAACTTAGAAGTTTTCATATTATTTGAAATTAAAAACGACTCGACAAAACAATTCAAATACAAAGCGCCAGAATATGAAAGCGTTTAAATACGGAAACTTTGAAATTGAAAAAAAAAAAAAATTTTGGTGTTTTCATAGCGGCTAAAATATTAAATCTTTTGAACTAAAAATTATATCCGAAACTTTTAATTTTTAATTCTTCGAATGAATGTCATGTATTTTTTTTTACTTCAGACTTAATTATTTATTTTATATTTTATTAAGTATGCGAATTAAATTATTGGGTTTAAAATAAGGCTTATATACTTTCTACGCGAAAATTTAAAAAATAGTATTCTGCAGAAAAGAAAAATCATTTTGGTAAAAATATTATTAAAAAGATGTATTCTACACAAAGTGCTGGACAAAAATATTTCGCAAGAAAACTATTCCTACGCAAAACAGATTCTACACAAAATATTTAATATCGAAAATGTAATAAATGTAATATAGATAGTAACCTATTGTTTTATGAAATTATTTAAAAATGTGAGAAACTTTTTCTAAAAATACAAACAACCGACTGTACATATAATGGTTTCTAAAAACAAACAGTTAATGCTCGAAATATTGAAGGCAATATCAATTCTTTTAAAATAACATGCAGTATGTTATATTGCATATCTAGTATTCAATATTTCGTGTAGGCAAAGATTTCTTGAAAAATATGTTTTTCTAGATTCATATTTCGTGTAGAATATTACTAATTATATTTTTACATTTTATTTAGGCACATTATTTTATTTTTGTTTTGTGCAGAATCCCTTTTACGTAGAAAATGATTTGAATAGAATACTATTGCAGGGTGCCCAGTCTTCCCCTTTTTTCCCCTATTCTCAAAAGACTTCCTAATTAAAAAATGGAACATTCCAAATTCATCAACTGCAATTTTGAATGTTCTAACTTGAGCAATATATAATTTTTTTAATTTTTACTTGAAAATTTAACTATTGTTGAAACTTTTTTTTTTCGTTGAAAATAAATTTGGTTAAACTCACAATTGAACTATTCCATTTGTGTTTGAAAATTTATATTTTTTAGTCGGAAATTCAACTATTTGGTTGCAAGTTCCAATTTCGTTCAAAAGTTATATTTTTTGGCAGAAAATTGGTTAAAAGTTTAACTATTTGGTTCAAAATATATTTATTTTGTTCAAAAGCTGGCTTTTTGGTTGAAAATCAAACTACTTTGTTAAAAATTCATTTTTTTAAACTGAAAATTGCAATTTTTGATTGAAAATTATTTTTTGTATTGAATGCTTATATTTTTGAGTTAGAAATTCGAATGTATTGTAGAAAGTTCTTTTTTTTGGCTCAAAAATCCAATAATTTGGTATAAATTGTGTTTTTCATTTCAAAATTAGTTTCTTGAAATGAAAATGTAGAAATTCCATTTTTGGTTCAAATTCTATCTATTTTATTTTAGAAATTCAAATATTTGGTTAAAAATGTATGTGATTTGTTAACAATTCGTCCTTTTTTGTAGAAAAATAATCCTCTTGCTTTAAAATTCGACATTTTGAATACAATTTTTTTTATCTTTATGGACTAAAAAATCTTTTTTGGTTGAAAACTGAACTTTTGTTGAAAATTCGTGTTTTCGGATTAAAGATTCAACTGTTTTGTAGAAAATTTAAATTTTCTCTGGAAAATTCAGTAGTTTGATAGAAAATTCTACTAATTGGTCGAATTTTGAACTACTTTGTTGAAAATTCATCATTTTAGTTAAATTTTTTTTTGTTTGTTAAAAACTAGGTTTTTTAACTCAAAATTTTAATGTTTGGTTGAAAATTGACTTCTTAATTGAAAACTCATATTTTCGTGTTGAAAAATCAACTGCGTTGTAGAAAATTCTTCTTTCATTCTTCAAAATTCAACATTTTTGAGAAAATTCAGTTTTTTTCAATTGAAAATTAATTTTTTGAAACGAAAATGTAACTATTCAATTTTTGGTTAAAAACTGATGTTCTTAATATTCAACAATTCAACTATTTTGTTCAAAAATTATCTTATTTGTGAAAAATTAAAAATTGCGAAATGTAAAAATAAATGTCATGCTCAATTACATTTTTTTTCAAAATGTGCAAAAACATGTTTTTTTTTTATTGAGTCATATGCTTGTTCGGAAAAAAATTTGTGTCGTTAGTTAGGATTTTTAGGATTTTTTCCCATGAATAAAAAATAATAACATGTTTCTTTGGTTCAAGCGGACTCACTTCCATATTCGAATTAATCCAAAAAACATGTTTTTGTATATTTTGGAAAAATGTTAAATAAGGCAAAATTTTTTTAAATTTTAAACAAATTTTAAATTAAGAAAGAGAACAGAAGATATTATATGATTAAAAATTTTTTTCTTTACTTGTTTTGGACGTCGACCCACAAATTGTTATCCCTCAGCTCAGCTCAAACGATTCGATTAATTTTAGCATTTTTACTTCGCTCTACTGAAGTGTGTAGTTTTAAATTTATATTGAAAGTATTAATTATAGTAAGGATGAAATCACAAATCTTGGAAAGAAGTATTTATGAAAACGATTTTAAATATATAAAAAATTGTGTATTCAACTAATTTTATTTTTTCTCTGACTTTTTTCTATCACTCTGGATGGATTTCCAACGATCTAAGTATATCCAATTTTTAAAAATAAATCTGTAATGGCAGAAATTATTGAAAATTATCTAAAAATGTAACATTTCTTACAAAAAGATTGTTTGTTCTTTTCAACATATGAAAATAAATGTTTAATCTTTCCCTTTTTCGTGAGAAAACTACCCTATTTCCCCTTTTTCGAGCTCCTTTTGCGCTGTGATCCCTGTTATTGCTAACATTTCTTGTGTAGAATCCGTGTTTTCATCAAGCTTTATACATACTATTTTCACCAAGAATTTAATTTCTTCTGGAAATAACTTATTTGTAATCTGTTTTGTTTAGATTCTGCCGAACGATGCAAGAGCCCGCCGTTTATTTGTGACGACAGGGGGATTAAAAAAGGTTCAAGAGATTCGAGCAGAGCCCGGCTCCACCCTTTCTGAGTACATCACAGTAATTAACTGTTGCTACCCAGAAGAAATCGTCAGGTATAAAATTTTTTTCCATTTTCAAACTATTTGTTAACAAATTTCAAAACATACTTTCATTTTTTACAATCTTAAGTACTTTTTTTATCAAAAAGGAATATTGATTTTAAATTATTTAATTATATATATATATATATTTTACATTGTTCTCTGTTTTTAATTCACGTAGATTTAAAATAAGCAAATTAGCTCATTCAAGGATTAATACTTAAAAAAGAATTGGTACAATTATGTATTTATTATTATTAATTTCATTTTATATTATCTGTGTTTTTAATTCGCGTACTCTGCTTTGGAAAAAATCGAATGTTCTCCAAAATTGTCGTTAAAAAAGAACATTGTTAACATTTGGATTGGAATATTTTGTAATTATCACAAAATTATTGTAAATTTATTCAATTAAAAAATCAACTATCTTAAATATTATTAACGAACTGAATTTCTATTTATGTTATAAAATTATTTTTCTCACTTCAGAAACATTTAATTTTTATTTTTCTGAGCAAGTTTGGTAATGAGGAATGTTGATTTGAAGCAGGGTATTTCGAAATTAATCTCGGGTATTATGCTGACTTTCACTATTTGCTGAGAGCTCAGATGTGCGTTACACATAAAACTGACATCATAATATATTATTTTCCTCCAGAAAACAGGCTATTTACTTTCTTTAATAATGCTACAACTTGATGTATTTAGTGAATTTCAGCTCATTTAGGCATTGAAAAATTAATACATATTATTGATTTAAAAAATCATTTATATCAAGCATGATTAAATAATTTTACAGATTGTTATTAAAGAATGGAATTTGCTTTAAACGAAACTGATAATATAACAATTTGAAAACAAAAAATATCATTACAAACTGAAACGTATTAAAAAAATCTCAAGTTCTTTTTCGGTAAAATGTACAATTGTACACGCATCAATAAATTAAGTACGCTGTTTTTATATTTCTCCAATATGTGTAAACTTATCTTGACATATTACAATCAATATAAACAGAAAATGATAACCAGTAAGTTTCCTTAAAAACGTAAAATGTTTTGATTATTTCTCTGAAACGCAAAAAGATTTTGTTATTTACCAATTGATGACGATGACACAGTTGTCCATTTTTTGTTTTGATCTGGATATTTCAGTCTCTTGTTGTCAATCTCTTTGAGAGTAGTCTATTATTAATTGATTGTCGTGTATTAAAGGCTACACGAGACCCTTATTATTATTGCAATATCAATTGGCAATTAGGAAACGTATAAAATGCACAGAATTAACTCTGTTTCTAAATCGCACTCACACACTTTTATCCACTGCTTTCATATTCTAACAGAGTACCTACGTGTCTTCATGCACGCGGGCATCACTGAAGTCAGGAAAGCTGAGCTTTTAAAGCGCAGTCCACAATCGACGTTCACCTTTACTCAGGGCCGCCTTAAAAAATCAACAGACCCTCGGTTTTTTTTTGTATTTCAGTGTTTAAGGCTTTTCATCAAACTGTGAGAATTTTAATGAAACCTGAAGCTAATTAGGACAGGCAATAAAATATAAAAGCTATCAAACAAAAAATACTTGACGGTCATTAACTGGTTGACCTTTTTTTTAATGAACATTTTTTTCCTGGTCAATAGAATTGTGCAATTCGAGATTTCGATACTGGACATTTTTGTATTTAAAATATTAAAAACTAAACTGCAAATTAACACATTTAAATTCAAAACCCTAGTTTTTTAACCGAATATTTGAATTTTCAAAATCAAAAAGATCAATTTATTCAAGAACAAAATTCCCAGCTTGCACACGTTTTTCTCTTGCATTATAATAGCAGGGTGCACAGTCTTCCCCTTTTTTTCTTAGTTTCCCCTTTTTCCCCTATTCTCAAAAAACTTTCCCTTTTTCCCCTTTTCTCTTCAAATATACGATATTTGAAATTCTACCCAGTATTGAATACAAAATTAAATCAATTATAGCATTCAAATACATTATTTATGAATAAATAAGGTACACATTTCAAGTGCAGATCATTAAAAATACATACTCTCTAACAAAATTTGAAGATTTTGAAGATTTAATGTTTTTAAATCTTCACTTGAAAATTTAACTATTGTTGAAACTTTTTTTTTCGTTGAAAATTAATTTTTTTAAACTCACAATTGAGCTATTCCATTTGTGTTTGAAAATTATTTTTTGGCGGAAATTTGGTTAAAAATTTAACTATTTGTTTGAAAATATATTTATTTTGTTGAAAAGCTATTTTTTGGGTTGAAAAACAAATTACTTTGTTAAAAATTCATTTTTTCCAACTGATAATTGCAATTTTCGATTGAAAATTATTTTTTGTATTGAAAGCTTATATTTTTGAGTTAAAAATTCAAATATATTGTAGAAAGCTCTTTTTTCTGCTCAAAAATTCAATAATTTGGTAGAAAATTAGTTTTTTCATTTGAGAATTAGTTTTTTCAAATGAAAATGTAGCAATTCCATTTTTGGTTCAAAATTGATCTTTTTTATTTTGAAATTTCAAATATTCGGTTCAAAATGTATGTAATTTGTAAAAAATTCATAATTATAGTTAAAGTTTTGTTTGTTGTTAAAAACTAGGGGGTTTAACTAAAAATTTTAATTTTTGGTTGAAAGTTAACTTTTTAATTGAAAATTCATATTTTTGTGTTGTAAAATCAACTGCATTGTAGAAAATTCTTCTTTCAGGCTTCAACATTCAACAATTTGGGCAAAAATTCAGTTTTTTCAATTGAAAATTAATTTTTCGAAACGAAAATGTAACTATTCCATTTTTAGTTAAAAACTGATGTTCTTAATTCAACAATTGAACTATTTGGTTCAAAACTTATCTTATTTTTATTTTGGTTTTTCGGAAAAAAATTTTGTCTTGAGTCAGGATTTTTGGAATTTCCTATCTTTTGTGCGATTTCGGAACGTTATAAACACCATGAAAATAATGTTTCTCACGAATAAAATATAATAACATGTTTCTTTGGTTCATGCTGAAGAAATTTCAGGTTCGAATCAATCCAAAAAACATGTTTTAGTACATTTAAAAAAAAAAATGTAAATAAGGCAAATTCTTTTTTTCGAATTATTATAATTTTTAATTGTAAATTTCAAAAAGACAACTGCAGAGAGTAGTTTTAAATTTACATTGAAAGTATCCCATTTTCTAAAATAAATTCTTTAATGACAGAAATCATTGAAATTTGTTTTAAAAATGTTACATTTGTTATAAAAAGATTGTTTTTTCTTTTCGACATGTAAAAATAAATGTTTAATCTTTCCCCTATTTTCCCCCTTTTTCGTGAGAAAATAACCCTATTTCCCCTTTTCTGAGCTCATTTTGCGCTGTGAACCCTGTAATATGTAAAAAAAATGCAAGCTTATATAAAGCTAACATTTTTTTTTAATTTGAAGTAATCAAAAATAATCTGTAATTTGAAGCAATCAAAGTAGAACTCTCCTGAATTGGAAATTATCTCAAAATAATACATTCAAAATGGTCAAATATAAAATCAATATTCTTCAATTTGCAACTATAAACCTGAAAAATTGAACAATTTTTAATTAAATGCTGTCAAGTTTTAATAATACTGGAAAGAAGAAATTCTATATTTAAATTCAAAACATTTTAGATTAAACAACTGAAGTTTAAGAGTCTTTAGAACTAACATTTACAAATTCAAACTGTAAAAATTGAATAATTTCCAATTTCAGTCTTTGGAAATGACGAGTGAAAAGAAAAAAAAAAGTTACTCAAAACTGTACAATTTTTAAATTGAACATTTCAAACTCTAAATTTACAACATTGGAAAATTTCAAAATTGGAATAAAAGAAATTTTAAAGAAAATAAAAACTATAGTCTCATGCATCTAATATCAATTGATATTTAGAACGATTGGGCATTTTTTATAAGATAGGAAATTATTAAATTTCCGGTTAAAAAAGTAGTTCCACGCGGTCATTTTCACTGTTAAAAATTGAAAAATTTCGAAAAGAATTTTCAATTGTAAACCTTCAAAATTCAACTATTTGAAAAAACGTTTACAATTTCATCATTTACAATTGGTAAATTTCGAAATAAATTTAACTTTTATAAACTTCATTTATGACTGAATACTATTTAAAAATTGTGAAATTAAAACGTTTTTTATACAGGAATCTTTTGAAGTTGTATGATTTTAAATTAAATTAACCACTTCGATTTTTCGTTTACACTAGATTACATAATTTACATGAGATTACATATGGGATTATTTCAATGATTACGAGAGATTACATAAGATTAAACGGGATTAAAATTTTTTAAAAACGCAACTGAAAAAAGAGATATCAAAATTACTAACAATATATAAGTGTCGTAACTGCCGTATACATACAAAAATGTATGCAGACATATAATTGATATTCTAAATTTTTTCTTTTGCTGTGCCAAATATTTGGTATCTGGAAAAATATTATCTTTTATTTTAAGAATTTAAATTATATCATCAGTCGTGCATTATAAAAGAAAATAATAATTTTGTATGACAAAAATTTCAGACTTACGACAAAATAATTATTTTAAAAATATTTTTTGTGATTGAATTTTTTCTAACCGTCACTTCTTACCAATTTTTTTTAAATTGTTGAATTTTGATAAATCATGACTTATTTTTTCAAGAATAACATTCTCTACAACTCTGCTGCTTATAGTTATTTGTTTCTTTGAAAAAAATGGTTTTAACGATTTGAGTCATAGAAAATTTTACTTTCGAAATTGGAAACAATAGAGATGCAGAGAATATTGTCCTCAAAAAATAAGCCATCATTTATTATAATTCAAGCATTTCCAAAAATTTGTAAGAAGCAATGGTAAAAAAATGCAATTGTAAAAAAACATTGTTAAAATAAATGTTTTTTGTGATATTTAAAAAATGTTCAATTAAAATAATGTTTTTTATTTGAAATGACATAATTAGTAATATTATTTTGATTCTTAAAATCATAGAGAAACTTTTTTTCAGATATATATTTTTTTTTGCGCAACACTGCCTTAAGTTCTGTACTTACTCGTTTGAAGACAAAATTAAGTTTACATTTTATTTTGAGGAAAATAAGTCAACGTCCCGAAGTTGTTTGAATAAGGTTTTCTATAACTTTTTAAAATATTTTTTTATCAGCAATGAACAAATGAACAAATGCAATAATAATTTAGCGAAACAGAAGGGATATGAAGCCTATAAAGGTAGCATAATCAATTTTTTTTCTTAGCATTTTTATTTTCGTTAATTTTTGAGAAGTGCATATTAGGATGGTCCTTATTTTTCACTTTTCGAATTTATCTGCTCTCATCCCCCAGTTTTGTTCGAATGACCAAAAAAAATCTCAAAATTTGAGCGAAATCGTTTAATATTTAGGGGTGGCGCAAAGACCATGAAGTTGCCCATTGACTTAACATGGGAAAAAGTCAGCTTTTTGTAAATCTAATATTTAAACGCAATAATATGTTACAAATAATTCCGTGTTTCAGTATATTATCAGAATTCATCAGAGAATAAATATCAATCATAAATTTTGGGGTTAAATAATTTTAAGCCACTCTTATGGGTCCCCAAAGAAAACCCCATACGTGACAAATTTGAATTTTACGTAATATTGCGGTTTATTGACGGTTTTTAAAAGTTTAAAAAAGCATTAATCGGTAATTTAAGAATATCCAGTTCTAGGATTCAAATATTTTCAATTCAATCGATTCTTTTTTCCTGGGAAGATTACAGGGATTACATAGTTTACATGGGATTTCAAAAGATTACAAAGTATTACACAAGATTACTTGGGATTATATAGCAGAGTGTAGATTTCAAGAGTGGTTAACCCCTTCGATTTATATTTTTTCAACATTCAATAATTTCAGTTACAAATAAAAAATGTACATAATGGAACAATTGATACTTTAACGTTAAAAATTAAAAACTTAGCACTGATAAATTTTAGCTCACGATTATTAAATAAATTTTTTAACTATTGGGGCTTTTCCAAGCTCTTCACAGAGAATGTTGGTTAAATATAAGCTTGAATAAATTTATTATGATTCAATTTTAAACATTCTATTCCAATTTTTAAAATCTTTACTTAATTTATGTTTACAATTCAGTGACTTGAAATATTTTACTGTAAAAAATGTTGAATTTAAAATATTTTAAATTATTCAAGCCATCAATACTGTTATTAAAAGATTTTTAATTTGAAAATGAACAATTAGAAATTAAGAGCGAAAAATAAAATCTTACAAATTAAACTTTTCAAACTCAAAGGAAGTTCCAATCGAACGTATTAAAAAAGCTGCGTAATTTCTGCGATATCATGTTATTGACATTTGTAGTTATTTCTACTAACAATTTTTTTAGTTTCCGATCAAAACAAGTTCACTGTCGCAAGTCTTCTTTTTCTTTATAAAAATTTTTATCTTGACTTGATCATATCATGTTGAAATTCACAGGAATAGAACTCAAGTATTTAGTTCGATCTAATCCTCATATTTTATGTTCTGTATCCTTGTAGATATTATTCACCTGGTTTTCCGGACACTTTATTGAAAGCTGTGGACGAGTACCAACCAAGATGTGCATCCCTTTTTGCCATGGAGCAATCATCCTCCCTACACACAGATTCTAGTATATCGACACGATTATAAGGCCGTTGACATTTTTTAAGAATTATATTGACTGTATGAAACTATTTTAAGAAGCTATATTAAACATTTTGTTAATAAAACGATCTATTTCATATGCATAATTTTTTTCATCACAGAAAACTCTTATACCTAAAATTCGGAAGCCTTTTTTATTTAAGACTTCATTTAAAACACTATATAGAAGTTTAGATTCTCCGCATCACGTTTTTAAATATAAAGTTAAAATTTTGTTAAGAACACGTTTGTATATTTTTGTAACATTCAAAGTCTTTCAAAATTTTACCCAAATGTTTCCAATAGAATATAGACGAAACCCTTGATGGAAAACAAATTTTCAAGACACAAAAACTGTACTTTAAGAAATTTGTATCACCTCTTAGAAACAAATTTAAAAAAAAACAGTAATTCAATACATTTTTTTAATAAGAGAATTTTATAGGAATTTACCAAGATCTTCTAAGTTATTTTTACAAAATGCTTCTAGATTAGGCATATTTGGAGAAAAAAATTTTTAAGGCTAAAATAAACTTTTTACAAAAAGTTTGTTTGTTCAAACCCTGGCTTGAAAAAAGCTCGATTTTAAAGTTTTATTTGCTTAATCCCTTTAATTTTGCATTAAAAAAAAGATTCTGAGTGGCTAAAACGAAGGAGATAATAAAAATAATTAAAGTAAATTAAAAAAATATTAGATGCTTAATTTCAAAATTATTTATTATGTTCCCGACTCGATAGAATTAAAAGTATATCGGTGAAAATAAAAAAATCAGCAATATCCTGTGCCAAGAAAATTATACTGGCTTCCATTCATCTAAACAAATTTTTTTAATTATAGGATCTGATAGTACGTGACTCATTCTACAATACCTTGAGCACTAATTATTTAAACTTTATCTGGTAAAAGAGAAAAATCATTTAAATATGCCAAAATGTCAACCGGTCCCATGTCTCTGATTACATTTTCCCCAAGTAGAATGCGTTTATTTCTTTACTTATTGCACATGTAACATTTTTTTAATGTATAATAAAATAAACTAATAGAAAATAAACTTTGTAGTAAGTTGATTACTTATAACCTTATAACTGTAGCATACAAATTATATAGGCTTCGAATTCGAATGTCCCCGGTACTGCGACTGTCGCCCGGTCACAGGGCAATTTTTAAAGATTTTTTTTTAAAGAAATAAAAATTCAATTTGTCATATTTTTCCTATAAAAAAGTAAATAAGGAAATTGCATAGTTTATTATACTGGTAAGGGATTCTCCTGAAGATTATCTTTTTAGTTATAAATTTTATTATTTGGTTGAAAATTTAACAATTTTCTTAAAAAGACATCATTTTTGTTGCAAATTCAACTATTTTGTTGAAAATTCGTCTTTTTTATTTAAAAATTCAACTGATTTCGTATAATATTAACCTATTGTTTAAAATTTATATTTTTTCCTGATAAGTCAACTGAAATATTTGTTGGATGAAAAATAGTTTTTTTTCATTTTTTAAAGATTTATCTTTTTTAGTTGAAAGTTCTCCTTTTTTGGTAAAAAAAAAATAATTTTTTTGGTTTAAAATTTCATTTCTGTTGGGTAAAAATGCATCAGTCTGCTCGGTGGGTTCCTGTCACCACTACGCAGCGCGTCCTCGGGTTGCGGATAGAGGAACGGCCCGTTAGGCTGAACAGCCCTTCAGGTTAGCTGCGAATACAAGAATAAGCAGCCGCGGACAGCCGATAGGAACCAGTCGTGGGTGTGGTGAGCCCAGCCTAAGATGTTGGCCTAGCACTGGTAGAAAACACGATGACCATGGCTTGGGGGGACCCACCAGTTGCGTTCATACGCAATGGGTGGGTCCTGGCAGGCCGAGGTGCAGCGTGTATCCACCTAGAAACACTACCCGAACCAAAACTAAAAATCTTGTAAGGGACAAATCCTGCTGCCCATTGGACACCGCAGCGATGACACTGCCCGCAAGGGATGTGTGGAATGATTCGCCTTGCCTGTGAAATGATTCGCGCGCTGCCTTGCAGGGGGACGTTAGGATACGAGGATGAAACTGTAATGTGTCTGACGACAAGTTGACATGGTCCTTGTCAGAGTCGGAAAGCTCCCATACTTAGACCTAGGGAGGTATGGGGGTTATCACTCCTGGGACAGTGGACTCACCTACGATCGGAATAGGACCCAAACGTGCGGATTATCTTGAAACTACCATGGCTAACTTGCAAAAACAAAAAACTACAGTTAAAGATCTAAGGGTGGGAACTCTAAACGCGCGTAGTCTATATACTGGCGGATTTAGCGAACTCATTAAGATAGCAAATGATTACAATACTGACTTAATAGCACTTCAAGAAACCTGCTGGCCGGGAGATTTCGGGTCAATTTCAAAGATAACTATTTTTCACTTTGGGGGAGGTAAGGGGCGCACACTGGGGACCGGTTTTCTTATTAATAAACGAATCTCGCAAGCGGTTATCGACATGCAATTCATTAACGATCGGTTATCATACATTGTACTAAAGGGTAATTTCAGCAAAAAGGTATTAATCAATGTGCACTGCCCCACCGAGGACAAAGACGAAGACACTAAAGATCTCTTTTACGAAACAATCGAGCAGGTTTTTGACAAGTTCTCAACTTTTGACGCAAAAATAGTATTGGGAGATTTCAACGCGAAAATTGGAAAAGAACCGATGTATAGGCCTACAATAGGATCAGAAAGTTTGCATGACGTCAGTAACGACAAAGGAACTAGAGTAATAAACTTTGCAGCTTCAAAGAACCTCGTTGTCAAAAGCACATATTTCAAGCATAAAAATATACATAAGGCCACCTGGACATCACCAGATGGTATCACTCACAATCAGATTGATCACGTTCTAATTGACAGAAGACGTCATACAAACATTCTCGATGTAAGATCGTATAGGGGAGCGGATTTAAATTCCGGTCATTTTCTCGTGATCGTAAAACTAAGATCTAGGCTAGCGTTAAGTAAGAAAACAAGCCGCACAGAGCCAACAGTTCGTTTCAATATAGATAAGTTCAAAACAGCAACAGAAACATTGAATTACCAAGTTGAGATTTCTAACAGCTTTGACGCTCTCCAAGAACAGGGAGACGATAACAATAATTACGAAGAGGATCCGGAAACCCTATGGAGCAATATAAAAAAGGCGGTAAAGACAGCCGCGAAACTTACGATAGGTTTAAAGAAAGTAACAAAAAGCAAACCATGGTATGACGAAGAGTGCAAACTCTGGTTTGAAAAACGTCGGAAGGCCAGACTAAGTAGTTTACAAAATAAGTGCGATCAAACACATAAGAAGTATCTCGAGATTAGTAAAAGTACAAGAAGGCTTTATAGATCCAAGAAAAGGGAGTGGGAAAAGAATAAAATACTAGCAATAGAAACGCATAATAAACAGAATAACCCGCGCGAGATGTAGAGGGGAATCAATTTTATAAGGAAAGGCTTTCAAAGTAGAACGGAAGTAATGAGGGACGAAAATGGCAACCTAGTAGCCGATGCGACAGAGAGACTGAATTTATGGAAAGACTATTTCGAGAAACTATTAAATGTACGCGAAGCCCCCGTTGAAGGTAATCTCGGCGAAATCCGCACTGCTGATCTATTAATTGATGATCCTGCGTATATAGAAATAGAATTGGCTATAAAGAAGTTGAAAAATAACAAAGCCGCGGGCATTGACGACCTACCGTCAGAACTGATAAAAAATGGAGGCCTTTGCCTCAAAAGACAAATTTTTAAATTAATACGCGCAGTTTGGAAAACAGAACGCATACCTGAAGAATGGAATACCTCTATCGTTATTCCCATCTTTAAAAAAGGCGATAAAACTGACTGTAACAATTATCGGAGAATTTCACTTGTACCTTCGTGCTACAAGATCATGTCTAATGTAATCCTAAGTAGACTGACTCCTTTTGCCGAGGAAATCATAGGGGATTACCAGTGTGGATTCCGCCGAAACCGATCTACAAGCGATCAAATGTTCAAAATTAGACAACTGCTAGAAAAAAATGGGAATTTAAAGAAGTAGTGCATCAGCTATTTATCGATTTCAAAAAAGCTTACGACTCTATTATACGCGCACGAATGTACTGGATCCTAGAGTTCTTGGGTGTACCAAGAAAATTGGTTAGACTTATCGAAATTTGCTTAAGCGGCAGTAGGGGTAGAATACGCGTAAACGGTAGTTTATCTGAAGAGTTTTCGATCCGCGATGGCCTGAAACAGGGCGATGCACTTTCGTGCGTCCTTTTTAACTTAGTTTTGGAATACGTGGTTAAGCAAGTGCAGGCGAATCCGACCCTTAATGCTACCTTAGTGCTACCCTTAATGGGGTAATACAAATTCTTGGATATGCGGATGATCTCGACTTACTAGGGGATGATAAAGAAACGGTAGCTAAAAATGCAGAAATCTTGATCACAAAAGCCAAAGATATTGGCTTGGAAGTTAGCGAATCGAAGACAAAATATACGACCGTCGACAGATCCGAACAAAGTAATCAAGACGGGGATCTAACAGCCGGAAATATGAAATTCGAAAGGGTTAGCGAGTTTAAATACCTCGGGTCTATCATAACTAGCAAAAATAAGATTAAAACGGAAATCAACGCGCGGCTGCACGCTGGCAATGGGTGCTATTATGCAGCAAACAAGCTACTAAAATCGCGATCGCTATCTAGAAACATCAAAGTAAGAATTTACAAAACGATAATAATGCCGGTCGTCATGTACGGGTGCGAAACGGGGGCGCTGACGAAAGGGGAGGAGAATAGGTTTAGAGTTTTTGAGAATAAAGTACTTAGAAAAATCTATGGTCCAAAAAGGGACGAAGAGACCGGCGAATGGAGAAAACTGCATAATGATGAGCTGCATGCACTCTACGGGTCAGCAAATATTAATAGAGTAATGAAAGCGCGTAAATTAAGATGGGCGGGGCATGTAGCAAGAATAGGAAATGAAAGAACAGTGGCGCAAGTTTTAAGAGGGAGACTGATTGGTAAGAGACCCTTAGGCAGACCGAGAAACAGGTGGGAGAAAAATGTAAGGGATGATTTAAAAGAACTAGGACATGATTACTTAAACTGGATGGAGGATGCACAGGATAGAGATGTGTGGCGGTCTCGGGTAGATGAGTCAATGAACTTTCGAGTTCGAACTGCTAATCTATAATAATAATAATAAAAATGCATCAGTTTCGTGGAAAAATAATTTCTTGCTGAAGCCATATTTTTTGTTTGTAAATTCAATTTTTGAAGAGAAAATTCGTCTTTTGGCTTGAAGGTTCAACAATGTAGGTAAAATGTTCTTTTTTCAGCGAAAAATTTTTATTTCCTCTAAATTCGTCTTTTTGGTTTTAAAAACCTTTTTTTGTGTAAATTTCAAGTTTTTTTATTGAAATATAAACTATGACATTTTTTGTTGGGAATTTATATTTTTATGTTGATAATTCAACCATTATGTTAAAAATTTAATCATTTGGTAGAAAATTCAAGTATTTTGTTAAAAAGCCATATTTTATAGTAGAAAATACATTTTTTTGTTTAAAATAAATTAATAAATTTGAAAATTTTAAGTTTGCATCTGAAATACGGTTTTATTCCGTTTATAAAAAAGATTATATGTTAAAAGTATTTCAAGATTAAAATGCTGGTATTTGAATATTAATGATCAAGGAAAATGAAAAATTAGACAAGGAAAAATAAGGGAATTTTGAAAATGAAGATCTCGGGCATCCTGCTTAATTCTACTAGCAATAACTATTAAAACATTTTTGGAAACTAAAAATTGCGTACAGAAAGAGTGTGTGTGGGGGGGGGGGGGGAGGGTAGAAATATTGTGTTACAGTTTGTTATGGGAGGGAGGGAAGGTCTCAAGAGAGGGCCTATAATCCGTTACGTAATCATATACCATTTCTATCGTTAGAATGTTTTGTCGATGTAAAGTGAGCAGGGGAGACCACCCTACAGTAGATAATGAACCTATCAGTAGATAATGGTTAATTGAAGGCACCTAAAATAATTATTTAATCAAATCAAATTAAATGTTGTATGTTCATTAATATTTAAAATAAATGATTATTTACTGTAGGATCATTATATATTGTTGGGTGGTCTTCCCTAAATAATATTAATATAATATTAATAACCTACGTAATTACATTTTTTTCGTTCATTATTATGTCTGCCGGTCACGCAATTTTTTCATGCATGTGAGTTAAGTTAGCCACAAAAAGAGTTTTTAATTCTAATATTTCGATAATTTTTTAACTTCGAATTCTCGTATTTGTTTATATTTAGCTTATTATATTGCAATTCAATAGCTAAAATAAGTTCTAAGCATATATTTTAAGCATCTATGACGATTTATACAAATTATGCTTACCTTTGAATTTTTTAAAAGCATATATATACAAATTTTATTGTTTAACATTTAAAGGGTGGCAGTATAGAACTAGATAACCAACAAAATAGGAATTCTTCAGCAGAACGAAGAAACATTCTGTAAAATCTGTTATTCATTTTCGAGGAAATAGGCTAGGCTGCGGATTGCGATTATATGTATAATCTTAAGTTTAAATAACAAATAAAAACTTACTCCCGAGATATTGAGTTTCTGATTGAGGGTAAAAAAGTTTTGATCTAAAAAAGTGAACCAATTCCGAGTAAATCGTCTAAGAAGGTTGAGGTTTTGATACAAATTTTTCTGTTCCGAGAAAATTAAAATTTAGTATGATGGTACCGCACTGAGATTATTTATTATTATATATTATTATTATTCAGTGAAAGGACTATACAAAACTTTTTTTTCAATAAACGATAACAATTTCCAAAAATATCGTGAAGGGATGAAAAAAATTATTACCATGCTCAAATTTTAACTAAAGCTTAAGTTACATTTTTGTACTAATGTGTTAAAAAATGATAATTCGAACAAATGTTTTTATCACGTGTATTTGATTTTTAAAGAATTTTGTATGTAATAAACCCATTTTCAAAGAAATGTTGGTTTTCTAGTTCTGTACTGCCAACTTTCATTTAAAGAATTAATTTAAAATCAAAGTACCCTTCTTGATCTTGCTTATTACCATTTTTATTACAATTAGGGTTAGGACTGATAGAAAAAGTGTTTTACTTGATTACGAAAGACCTTGCTATAGATGAATTTGTTTCCTGGGCTGTTAGATTTTTGATGAAGAAATCTCTATAGGATCTTAAGAAAATTTAATGATTTTAAATATAAGCTTTTAAACTCACAGCTTGAAATATTTTTAAAAATTAGGCACTTAAACCTAATTCACTGAATTTTAACTAACAGCAATTTAAAGTTCTTTGAAGTGGTTCAAAGCCTAATAAACTCATTCATATAACTCAAGATTTTATTCTAGTGTAAGAAAGGGTTTAAAATCAGAAGAAAACTTTCACTTCTTTTCGTTTATTTTTTCTAACAGTTCGTGGCATATTCGATAGTAAGAATGATCGTTGCCTATATACATGAAAAAAAAGAAAAAAAATTCGCAGTGCCCCTCTTGTGATGAAGACAGAGTCTTTTTAGGTACAGTTGGTACTTTTAAAATTGAAGAAAAGTTACTAGATCATAAGTATACAAACAGAAAGAGGAATCTCATTCGTATACGTCCTCTTTATCAGCTATGTAACGAATTATCTCCGCTGGTCTCATTAATCTCTCCGCATCCATATCTGGGATTTCGAAACCAAATTCATCCTCCATCGCCATTATGATCTCCACATGGTCCAGGGAGTCCAGGCCCAGATCATTGACGAAGTGCGACTCTAATTTCAACTGGACAAGCAGAAGGGAGTTGGTCAGTTTTTATTCATTAGGTGCAGGGCTCTCTGCATCCTCAATGTGTCCGTGTATTACTGAATCCCAATTTTTAGATGGAAAAATTTCATCTTTTTGCAACTAATTTTTCCATGGTATTCTACTCTTCAGTACAAGATAAAGTAATTTTTTAAAATAATATTTTATTAGACACATTGAATGGCAGACACCCGACCCAAGCAAGGTTTTTGCCAGTTGTACAACGATTGAGGAAAGATTCAAAAGATGACTTTTTTGTTTCAATTACTTGTTTCTAAATTCGGGAATTTCTAATTTTTGACCGTTCACATACTCGAATACTTTTTAAAGTTTCCGAATTCCGGAGATTTCAAAATATGTCAAGGGATTTCATCAGGTTGCAAGGAATTTTAAAAAAGTCCAAGGATATTTCATCGTATTTCAAGATGATTCACGGGATTTTATGGAATTTCAAAACATTTAAGGGATTACATAAAATTCCAAAGGTTTTTGAAAATTTTATGAGATTTTCAAAGGTTTTAAATGATATAAAAGCATTTTCTAGCAATTCAAATAATTTCCAAGGATTTCAAATATTGTAAGAAGTTATAAAAAAAATGTGATGGGAATTTGAAGAGTTTGCTTGGATTATAAAGCATTTCCTAGGTTGTAGTTCGAAAATATATTAAAAATTTCAAAATATTTGATGGGAAACAAAAGATTTCAACGGATTTCAATAGATTACAAAAGGTTTCACAGGATCTCAGAGAATTGCAGAGGATTTAAAAAAAATGTCGAATGTTTCAAGGAATTTCAAAAGATTTAAGAGATGTAATTAGATTTAAAAAATTGTATGGTATTTTAAAAGACTCCAAGAAATTTAAGAGAATTTCACAAATTAGGAATTTCAAATATTTCAAGTAGTATAACAGAATTTTCTATGATTTTAAATAATTTCAGAGATTTTAAGGGATGGAAAGGAAGGAGTATCATACGATTTTACGGGATTTACATGGTTTCGACATATTTCAAAGGATTCCAAGGGATTTCAGAGAATTAAAATTTTTTATAAAAACTTGAAATCCGTTATTTTCTTCTTTTGTTTATGAGTTTATTTTTGTAAATTGGAAAATCATCTTTGGAATGTGTCCTCGTTAGGTAAATTAGTACCTTAGCAGGGTCAATTTTGTCGTAAAGTTTGAGAACTAAGAGCACCCGATCGGTGATAAGACTCAGACTTTTCGGTTCCGGTTCGCTGTAGTGGCGCACCTGCTTGACTCGAGGATCCGTTAAGCCCTACAAAAAATACAGGAAGATTATATAAATTTGTTTATAATAACCACCTTATCGGCAGTGATTTTATCATAAGCCGCAACGACTTTCATCACGCGTTCTTCTATTTCCTTGGCTGAAGGCTTTTCTGCTTTCGAATATTTTCGAATTTGTTTCTCGACCACCTGAAGGAATATTTTTTAAGAATAAGAAGTAATACTTAAAGGAAATGGGCTTTATAATTTATTTTTAGAACAAAATAGTTATAAAACATGCATAAATTACATATATTCTTCATTTCTTATGCACTAAGAAACCGGTTTTGTTAATATTTGTGTAAGAATAGTTTTTTTGTAGAAATCAAATTTTGTTTATCTCAAGAAAAATTTGGTCAACTTGACAAAAAATTGTCCTTGTTCGCTGAAGAAAACAAAAAATTTGGTTAAGAAAATAAAAAAGTGAATAATTGAATATTCAATTTGGAACTTGTAGGTTTGTAGGCCTTTCAATTTGTATTGCTCAAACTTGGTATGCTTCAAAGGAGATTTTTTATATTTAAAGCTTTTCAATGACTTTCAAATTTTAGTAAATGTAACTAAAAAGTCTGAAGAAATGGAATCGTCTAAAATTTAAATGCTTCTAAAGGACATAACCGGATAAACATGTAAAATCAGTATCCCTTACTTATTGAGCTCAAACTAGTGTTGATATTAAACCAAAAATTAAAAAAAAAAATTTCAAGACCTTTTTTTTGGTGATAATTTTAAGTGCAATTTTCTCCCTTCACAACTATCAAAAAAGCTCGATTACAGGGTTAATTTTTTTGGAAAATTGTACATAACAAGGGCACTAAATTATGACAATAATTGGACCAAATACGGGCAGATATGGTGAAAGAGAAATGAAAAAAGTAGTTTTTTCGAAAACGGCTCGACTGATTTTAATGAACAGTATATACACTCATCCCTCGCTGGGGCGCCGACCTCGGGTCTGGTCGGCACAGCAACGAGGGAGTTTTTTCATGTCAATACTCAGGACTGCATAATATATAATCTCTGAATCCGGCACAGTATGGCACAGAAGCAATGAGTAAAGACCAATGAGAAAATTTAACACCATTTTTTGTTAAAATCTAAAAAAAAATAGGCGACCAAAATAATTTTTGAAAATTCTTATTGATTCGATTGATTTGGGGGAAAAATAGGTTAAAGTAAAAAATGTAGATATTTTTGTAAAAATATGGATGTGGTAGTATAAAAACATTACCATAAGAAACGTATTAAAAACATAAACATATAATAAAATAAATCTGAGCTCGATAAGTGCGGGGAAAGATTTCATATGCTTATCCGTTGATGAACTTTAAAATGCCTTTACTATTAATATATTTTTAAGATATTCAATTTCACCGTTTCCAATTGCGAAATTATTTAATTTTGAAGATATCGTTCAGATTATCCTTCATCTTGAAGCCGCTCATTTTCAAATTATCTTGAATTTTAAATGGTCGAATTTTAAACGTTTTTAATATTAACTGAAATAATAGATTTAATGCTCCGACGTTTCCTGAACATTACTTTTCACTTCTTCAGGGCTGACCTGGAATTTCAGGTTATGTTGTTCTTATATATATTCTCTACGATGCCTGTGATTGGCCAAATCACCCCATGGTGGGGACTGATCGAACATGATTGGTCAATCAAGTCTTTTTAAAAATATCCTGGGAGGACGGAAAGCCAAATCGGATTGTTATTGTATCAATTAGGTATTTTCACTTCAACCATTAGCTAACTTCACTTCGTTGATTGCTGAGGGGAAAACAATAGATCAAATGCATGGGACAAAACTTTATTTTGGTAATATCTTCATAATGAATAATAATTATTACTATTTTATTATGTCATTGAATAGTTCTTAAAAAATAAAAACTATTTTTCAAATACATTTATATAGAAAAAATTAGTTTTTACGAAGATATTAACAAAATAGGGCAAAAATGGAGCGATTCCCATGCATTTGATCCATTGTTTTCCCCTCAGCAGTTAACGAAGTGAAGTTAGCTGATTATGAAGTGAAAATACCTAATTGTCCCTATTGATGTTAGTATTAGGGTGTTTTAAGATCCGGGGGTATATAAAATCCCTTGCTCTTGTGGCAAAGTCTATATTGGAGTCTAGCGTTTCTTCAAACAAAAATGCCAGGACTTTTCCAGGTTTTCCAGGACAGAAATATACATTTTCCAGGTACTTTTTTACAGTAAAAAAAAAAATAATTTCCACGAAACATAGTAGAAATTGTAGGTCTAGTGGAACTGAAAAAGCTTAATATGCGAAATTTCTCTTACGTCCCTAAAATCTGATTTTATAGAACAAAAAGTTTTTTTTGGGCATTGCTCATTTTATCATCACGGTGAAACATCACGACGCTACGATATAAAATATTCAAAGTTTCTCTTTTTTTTCAGCTTTAAAAACAATTTAATGAAACTTTTGAAATTCATTTTTTTTCTGTTTATAATTGGGCTAATTTAGGTTTATTTGCAATGAAATAATGAAATTGTCAACAAATAAGTTATTTTTTAACCAAATTGTTGAGTTTGCAACCTACAAAGATGAATTTTCAAATAAATAATCGAATTTTAAACAGAAAAGATTAAACAACTAAAAACAGTTGCATTTCCAACGGAATAATTGAATTTTTTGAAAGACAGTTTAATTCTTAACAAAATCGGTGAACTTTAAATCCAAAAGGACGAATTTTATATCGAAATAGGCGAATGTTCAACAAAACAGTTGACTTTGCAACCAAAAATTTAACCAAAAATAGTTGAATTTTCAACACGAAAATTGGAATGTTCGACAAAAAGACAAATTCTCTACGAAAAATTAAATAGTTGGTATTTCAACAACAACAAAAAACGAATTTTCAATAAAATAGTTCGATATTCAACCAAAGAGTTGAATTAAAAAAAAATTCAATAAAATAGTTGAATTTTTAACCAAATAGTTTAACTTTTAACCTACAAAAATGAATTCTTAACCAACACGACGAATTTTCAACAGAGAAAATTAATTTTCTACCAAAAAATACCCAATTTTGAACAAAATAAACCAATTTGCAAACAAATCATAACATAGATTTAATGTATGGAAATCCTGAAAATAAGACAAGAATTCAACGATCAAATTTGATTTTAATCTAATTCAAAATTCTTAAATTTCAACATAGATTTTCAACTGAATAGTTGAATTTTCTACTAAAAACGATAATTTTCCGTCAAAAAATAGAATAGTTAAGTCTTCAACCAATATAATAAATTTGAAGAAAAGTAGTTTAATTTTCAATCAAGTAGTTGAATTTTAAATTAGGAAGATTTTTAATTTCTACCAAAAAAGATGAAATAATTTTTGACAGAATAGTTCAATTTTCAACAAATAAAATGAGTTTGTAACGAAGTAGTTCTACATTCAACCGAAAGGTTGAATTTTAAAACAAAAAAGGTGATTTTTTAATGACAAATTTAGTAGTTGAATTTTCGACTAAAAACGATCAATTTTCAAACTAAAATGGAATAGTTTAATTTTCAATTCCACAAATTAATTTTCATACAAAAATTAAGTTTTTTCAACAAAATAGTTCAATTTTCAGCCAATGAGATGATTTTTTATTAAAGTTTTTTTTAGATTTTTTGCATTCTGCGACCAAAAAATGAATGTTTAATAAAATAGGTCAACTTTTAGCAAACAAAAAAAAAATTTCTACAAAACAGTTGAATTTTCAATCCGAAATTATTAATTTTCTACCAATGAGATGAATTTTCTAATCACAAAGGCGAATTTTCAACAAATAAAGATTTTTCAGCCAAGGCAGGAAAAAATGTGAAAGAAATTGTTGAACATTCAAGCCAAAAGACATCATTTTCAACCAGAAACTATTAATTTTTAACAAAAAAGTTCATTTTCAACCAAAAAATTGTTGTTTTAATTAGAAGAGAGAAAATTTCCACCAACAGGATTACTTTTCTACCAATAAAGACACATTTTTGACTTAACAAAAAAAAAGATTAAATTTCAGAAAAAAAAATGGGAAAGTTACACTTGTAGGTTAACAAATTAATTTTAAAAGAGAAAAAAGAATTTTCAGCATAATATTCAAATTTTCAATCAAACAGATCAACCCTCAAGCAAATAAATTTTTAACTTTTTAAAATGTTTCAAATGTTTCAATGTTCGAAAATGGTTCAAGTTTTACCCAAGTGATTGAATTGTCAATTTTAAAAATATCCATTTTCAGCCAAAAATAGTTATGTTTTTAGTTAAAAAATTATTTTTCAACCAAAAAAAAGGCATTTTTAACCAAAAAGATGAATTTTCTACAGAAAAATATGAATTCTCAACGAATAATGTAATAGTAGATATTTCAAATAAAAAGTATGACTTCTCAATAAAAATGGTTCAACTTGCAACCAAATAATAAAATTCTTCACAACAATTACAGTCGTCAAGATGAAGCAACTGTAAGAAAAGAAATAAAAATAAAAGGTAAATAAATTAATAACTAAAATAATTACAATTCCCAAACTTCATATTCAAAATTCTCTAACTTTGCCCCAACCAATTTTTTACTTGCTCTAACCATTAATATTCTAGTACCATTTCGATTGTAGTTTCGTGATTTTCACGCTGATAAAATAAACAGTCTCTTGTAAAAAAGGTTATCTTTTTTCGTTCAGCAGGGAAAAAGTTTAAAAAACTACTTTTTCTTTAAAAGAGCAAAAATGGCAGAACCATGAGCAAAATTCAAGGACTTTTCCAGGTTTTTTCCAGGTAAAAACAAATTCCAGGACTTTTCCAGGTTTTCAAGGATTTCCAGGACACTAGACACCCTGAGTAAAGTCAGGCTAAAACATTTCACGCAATCAGCACTAGCTGAGCATTATGGGCCAAGTATGGGGTATAGGAAAGAGAAGGTTCAAGGACGACTGGAGAATGAGGGTCTGGTTGTTTGATGCGTTGGTATGGGCGGTATTGGGTTATGGGGTAGAAGTCTGGGGATGGAAAGAACATAGGAAAGTGGAAAGTATGCATGAGAGATTTCTGAGATGGGTAATGGGGGTTAGTTGGAGTTGCCCAGGATACATGTTGAGGGAAGAACTAGGAAGGGAGAAAATAGTAACGAGACAAATTAAGAGAGCCTGGAGGTTTGAAGAGAAACTGAAAAGGGGGGAGGGGAGCAGAATAGCACAAGTATGCTTGGACGAAGTTCGGAACAAGGAGACGAGAGGAAATTTGGGAAACTCGAAATGGGAGGAAGAAAGGACAAAAATGAGGAATGTTTGTGATATGCAGGAAGGGGTTCTGGATTGGCAGAACATAGAATTAGAGCTATTAGTAAGACAAGGAGAAGAGAGATGGAGAAAAATTATGGATTCGAAGTACAATAGATTGTATATGATGGTCAAAGGGTTGACGGAACCAGAATATTTGCAAAAGATGAAAAAGGAAGACAAATGGAATAGGTTGGTGCGGTTTAGAATGGGGGAAGGAGTGAGATCTTGTAGATATTGGATGGATGAAGAGGATAATTTGTGCAGAGTATGTGTATACGAGGTGGAGTCATGGGCACATGTGTTAGAGAGGTGTACAGGAGAGGAAGATGGACAGTTGAGTGTGGATGAGTGTGTGAGATGGATCTTGGATGGTAATGGACAGGAAGTGATGTGGATGAAAAAGCTGGAAGAAATAAGAGAAAGCAAGGGAACAGGGCAGAGCCAAACGGGTAATCCTCTGTGAAGGAAAGTCACTAGAAAAATGGTAAATTTTAAATCGTTGAAAATGCATTTGATGGTAAGAGAAAACGGAAGCCCTGGAAGGCCGCTCATGCTTAGATTTGTAGAAAGTTAAGAATAATAGTATTAATATGACTTATCATGTAAGGCGAAGAATTAGAATATAAGCAGCGAATAAGTTAGACTAAGGATGAAATGTAAATATATGTACAGGGAGCGGAGGCCCTCAAACCCGTAAAAGGGAGAGATTAAATATACATACACTAGCTGAGCATTATATCGAAACAGGATATAGGATTTTATTTGACAAAACAACCGTTATCGCAAAAACGTACAATATTTTCCAAGAAAACATAGAGAAGCAATCGAAATCTTAAAACACCTTAATAACATCAATAGGGACAATGGATACAATACCAATCCGATTTGGCTTTCCGTCCTCCCGGGGTTTAAAAAAAAGACTTGATTTGCCAGTCAAGTTCGATCAGTCCCCACCATGGGGAGCTCTGGCCAATCACAGGCATCGTAGAGAATACAACAATGTTCACGAAACGTCGGCAAGATTCATAGTTTTGCACACGATTGAAACCCGAAAAAGCTTTAAATTTTACATTAATTAAAATGATTTCTAATTTTAAGAATTTATATTTACAAATTACTAAATTACAAACTGTTTAAGGCTATGTACTACTTACCAGTTTCCTACCTCACCGTAATTATCTTCGCAACAACTCACGTGAATTTTGTATTGCAATTCTACAAATTTAAAATCATACAAACGTCCCTTATTGCTTTTTATTTAATTTACAAAAGCTTCAATTGCATACATCATTTCGTGTGGAAGTGAGTTGTTGTGAAAAAATGTCGGTAATTTCAATTTAAAATTCTACAACTTTAAGCGATTAAAATTATAACATGTCCTTTTTTGAATATTTATTTAGTAAATTATTCGATTTAAAACGATTTCTGTTTAAAATTGTCGAAGTATGTGGCATTTTCACTTCATGGCCAGCTAACTTTACTTCGTAGAATGCTGAGAGAAAAACAATGACACCAAATGCACGAAACAAAACTTGATTTTTGTAATATCTTCTTAATAAATAATAATTATTAACATTATATTATTTCAATAAATAGTTTTTAAGAAATAAAAACATTTCCTAATACACTTATAGTGCAAAAATTAATTTTTACGAAGATATTAACAATATAAGGTCTAGTCCTATGTATTTACTCATTGTTTTCCCCTCAGCATCGACGAAGTGAAGTTAGATGGCGAAGTTAGCTAGTGAAAATACCTAATAATTAGGAATTTTTACTTAAAACACAATTAACTTTTCTTCGTTGAGTGCTGAGGGGAAACAATGGACCAAATGTATGGAATTTGGTCCATTTTGACCCTATTTTGTTAATATCTTTATAAGAACTAATTTTTTCTGTACAAGTGTATTCGAAAATTATTTTCTATTTTTTAATAACTATTTAATGAAATGATGATAATTATTTATGACGAAGATATTACAAAAATAAAGTTTTGTCCCATCCATTTGGTGCCAATGTTTTCCCCTCAGCACTCGACGAAGTGCAGTTCGCTGGCGATGAAGTGAAAATGCCTGATAAAGGTTCAATCTGAATCGTTTTAAATTTGAAAACGTTTGGTTTTATATGCTTTGAGGTTAAAGATATTACACATTTTAATTCGATTACTTGTTCATTTTCAAATACTGTTTATTATTTAAGGCCTTGCAAGTAAACTTATTCAATTTAGGAACCTTCCAGTTTGAAAATTTACAATGTTAAATATTTGAATTTGGGAATATACGACTTCAACTGCTTTCTATTTAAAATTGTATAATTAACGAGGCTTACAATTTGAAATAAAATATGTAGTAGAATCTTCTATGATTCACAATTACAATTTTATAAATTTGGTACAATTTTGAAAATATTAGTGAGAAATTTCAAGTCTTTAATTTCAGATTTTATTTAAAAGTGATCAATTCTTTGCCCTTGATAGAAAGAGTAGAAAAAATAAAATGAGGAAAATATTTAAAAAAAGAAGTGGAAGAAGTTCTTTTAAAAAGTGGAACAAATGAATACAAAATATGTCTCGTGAAAAAAAGTTGAAAATACCATACGCGACTCACAGGGTAGCTGGTAATACGGCTTAAAAATTGAACAATTCCAAATTGGAGGTTTCAAAAACAATATCATTTTCGAATTAGTCTTCAATAAGTAAATAATTTAAACTTCGAAAATGTTTCAAGTTCAACATTTCAAACTCTTTTAAAATTAAACAATTTAAATTTCTCAAGTGTTTTATTTTTATTTTAAAAGACTACAGTGAACAAAAAACTTTAAAAAGTAAGCAAAAAGTAGAAAGGTTACTCGCCGACACGACTTGTTTAAACCTACAATGAAACCGAAAAATTATTAGAATTTTTCCAAGGTTTTTTTAAAAGCATATTGTAAAAATTACAGGAATCTATATACAATTCGATAAAGAAATTAAGTACAACACACTTAACTGTTTAAAAACCGGAAACGCAATCATCAAATTATTATGGACCCCTACCGGGACATTGACAAAAAAAAAATAAAAACTCCATAAAATATAGAAATTGTAACATCTCTTCTATAAAAAAATAAATCGCAAATCCTAAACATGCTAATAAAGTATAATAAACATTAAAGTAGCATTTATGTGGCCAACCAATATTTTTGACCCGTATGAATGATAAGAGCAAGAATATATCACTGTAAACGCACCAAAGTTACATAATCTCTAAAAGTAAAAGAAGATTTATAAAATTTATAAACTTGTTAAAGGCGGCCAAAAACGAGGAAGACATCCGAAAACTCAGTCGGAACAAATTTATTATCGACTTTAATTCCTGAGCTGCAAATCGATAATGGAAAAACGAAACTGGTGAAAACTGGCGAGAAGAGGTTACCTTGTGAATTGTCAGTGGATTTCTCGTCGCGCTATGAATTAACCTCTGTTCGATTCTCGAAGTCGTTTCGGTCCTGAGAACATCCAAGCACCGCAGGGAATTCCTCAAAATACCGGTGTTTCTTACAAGAAAGCGGACACTCGTCAGCGACGCCATTTTCACACGTGCAGGGGAAAACGGAGTCAAACGTAGTTTCGGCAATTTCGTATTCGTTTTCTGCTCGCGACTCGTGTCTCGCGCAACGGCCACGAAGCAAGCAGGACAGCTGATCCGGTACTTCCGAGCTTTCTGCTAGTCTCACTATGATATATATCTTAAATTATTCCTTTATTCTTAAAATGCGACTTGATACTATTAATTACGTTAATTATAGCTTGAACGAAGTTTCTTTTGTTGATTTTAGTGGATAATTGTTTTAAGTTTACACTGCGTTTCTTGTTACTTATGAGTTCAAATATAGTTCGATCCTAACCTCAAACACTTGATCTACTCTTCTTCAGATTCAAACATTTTTAATTCCGAATTACGTGAAAATGGGCAAAATCAAATTCTAACCATGCATAGTGAATTTTTAATTCTATATTCAGAAACCATGATAATTCTTTTCTTTATATCTATGAAGTATTCTAACTTTAAATCTTAATTTTTAAGTCACGTAATTTCAGAGTTTTTTTTCTTAATACAGATTTAAATGCTCATTTTTATCTTGGATAATTTTTACGAAAATGGTCAGTCCTACATCTACCAGTTAATTGTTTGTCGATTGTAAATGGTCTTGGTCTTCATGAACATTTTAGGGCGAAATGAATTTTTTTTTCAATTCGGATGGGGTCCAAAAGTTGTAGTTTTGGCAAAGATATTAGTACCTAGATGCGGCAAGGGATTAGTAGGGCCACATACCGGTAGTTGGCGCTCCAGGCAAGTTTGTGGTCGTTGCATATATATATAATATATATAGCTGACTGGAATGATATATATATAATA
>CAKNXH010000865.1:52497-96624 GCA_932178445.1 Andricus quercusramuli | reverse complement strand
CATTGAACGCTCCAGTTTCCATAACCTCATTCAGGGGGACAGTCAATCCCTCAGCTCTCGGGGGAACTGGGGCACAGTCGCCACCTACATTTGGCTAGTCGGGAAGACAGATTGGGAGGAGAGGGTTATGTGAGACCCATTCGAGCCCAACCCCTCTTCCCCCTCCGCCACCACCCTTCCTCTTTCCTTCAAATTTTTGTTTTTCAGCGTGTTTATTTTGATTCCATATGCAGCTAGGGGAATAAAGGTTTGCCCCTGCTGATCCCCGCATGCAGGTGTGTGTTTACTTACTCGGGGAGGTTGTCCGGTGTCCCCGAAAGGTCTTTAGGACCTCAGGTTTCTTTCATTCCTCAAAAAACATAGTTTTTTTGGTTCTTTTTCCATTGAAAAATATGTAAAGAAAACCCGTGTTTCTTTAATCTCGACCATAAATTCGGATTTCGCAGTGAAAAATACATAGAAGTGGTCTTTTTTGGTTCGCGGGGCCCAATACTTTGCACTGGGGGAGGGGCTGTACAGAGAACAATAACGTTAAACCTTGCCGAAAAAAATGTGATGTTTCGGCAAACCATTGTAATCACATACTATGGATTTTGAGTCGCTAAATCCGAGTCCATAATTAGAATTCCGCCATCACACTCAGGTTTCTTCTAGCCTCAAAAACATCTTTACTCACTATTTTTGCAATGAAAAGTTGTGAAAAAAGCGTGTTTTTTTTCAATCTCGAACACAAATTTGAACTCAGCGGCGAAAAATACATAGGAATGATCTTTTTTGGTCCGCCACGCCCAATGCTTTTGGTGGGGGAGGAGCTACACTGTGAACAATAACTCAAACCTTGCCGAAATGAGTATTTAAATTCAATTTTCAAAATTACATTTACATATGTTTTCATTTTCTCTAGAATTAGTTTGAAAAGTTATTAATAATTAAAATTTTCATAACGAGGTTTTTGAAAAATTTGACGGTTTCGATAAAAGTAATTATTTAACGCTTTCTATGTTCTGAACTAATGAATTTGTTAGTTAGTATCTTTATTATACTCCTTCCTTCTACGGGTTTTGGAGTCTTCATAAATCAATACATACATCTTACCCTAAGTTATGCAAGCGAAAACGGAACTTCTTACCATTTAACAAGTCTCCGCCCTCTTCATCCCTTACAATACCCGTCACTTATAAAATTACAAAATTTCCCACTACTCTTCTCTCTCCAGCCTCTTTCTCTCTTCTTCTCCATATCTTCCCTCTATTCCTACCACCACCATGTCTCCCATGTTCTCGCTCCATCGCCAGTACGTTTCTCCCATCTTCGCCTCTTGTTTCCTTGTTGACACCTCAAATTCTTTTGCTTCGAATCTCTGTTTTTCCTTCTCCAGCCAAAATTGAATCTCCTCCTCTCTCTCTCCGTTGCATCCTCCTCCAGCCACAGACCTGATTCCTTCAATTTGCTTTTGCTTCTTAGGACCTCCAATTTATTGTCCGCCGTCTCCAGCCTTAAGACTCTTCCTCCTTCAATCCTCCATGATTTCCCGACTCTCGGGATCTTCTGTATCCAGGCTGCTAGTGTTACTGCGATATTTTTCACTTCATTTCCATCTGTCTTCACCCCCAGCACTCTAAGATACCTCCCTCTCCACGTGAACTCTCAATGACCAAGTCACACCGTACCGGAAGTCCTGAACTCATTAATTGATTAATAGCTGCTTAATTTTTTGCACAAGATTAAATTACATAAAGATTGAATTTTAATTTTTTTCAATTGATTAACATAACATGAATAATTATTAGCTTCAGGGTTATGTAATTGAATATTGGCTACACTTTGTATGATAGAAGTTTCTTAACCCGTAAAGCGCCCACGGGGTATGAGAAAACCCCACTTTTTTTTGCGCGATTATACTGAAGTCACTATTTTTAATTCGGGTTCTGTGGTGCCCCTTAGCGTTACCTGACCATCTCTTCTTTCGATCAACACAAATGGCAAGTGGCTGCGTATATTATTTCAGCTTCTGCATACGTGTGAAGCACTTGTTGTCTCGTCGGTTGAATTTTCAGGTTGAAATATTCAAAATTGACTGAGTTATGATTTTTTCATGAAAGAGTCATTCTTCACGTTTTCGTAAGATTTTTATTTTTCTAACACGCAACAAAAATGGTTTCGTCAATAAAACCATATCTACAAACTAGAAGGATAGTTGGAGAGTATTCAGTATTTTCTTGGAATTGAAATAACGGCTACTCTCTTTGCAATATGACATTTTCGGACGGTGGTCGTCCACGACCCCACATGGCGCTTTGTGTTATTATTACTGTGACGTTGCAATTTTATCGCATGGCACAAAAGTGAATTTATTCTATTAAATAATTATAATTTAGTTAGTTTCCATTCAAATCTTAATATCACTACTCTTGACTGTGTGGCTTGACACGAACGGCAGGGTCGGCACTCCTTGGCGTTTAATTTATCTGTCAATTAGATTTTAAAAATAATTTTCTTCGTATTATTTGTTTTGTTATATATAAAAATTCTTATGAGCGTCACGCCTGGATCACCAATATTCTCCCAACTAACGAGTTGAGACACCGCTGCCCCTTCGTTGCGTCATCGACTAGGGTTTGTCGCCACCTCCAACCCTGGGAGGCTTCTACAGTCCAGTGACCTTCACCTAAATCTTCCCTACGGCGACGAAGAAATTTTTAGCTTATTTTCTCCACCTCCCACTTCTAAGATACATGGCTAGTCCCAGTTGCAGAAGAAGGAGGGTGGCATTATTTTTTGGTCCAAGAAACAAGGCTTGTTCCTGTTGAGGACATCTTCTTTTGGAAACGGTGGTTACCATCCAAGACCCAGGCGTTTATTCCAGTGAGGAGGTACGACCACCGTTATAATAATTGGTAGTCCCACCCCCCCCCCCTCTATATGAAAGGGGGCGGGATGATTTTAGTTGTTCACCCCGAGAGAGAAGGGGTGGAACAATTCTCGTCTTTCGAACCTTTTTTTTTTTTGTTATGAGGTAAAATAACATCACATTGTGGGAGAACCACAGACGTCCACCATCAAATACAACGGAAAAGCATTCGGCCGCCCCCTACCCCGACTCTGCGATGAACAGCTTCTTCTAGGAAACAAGGAGGACGCTAGAAAGCTCGGAGATCGACACGGGACAGAAAAGGAAGGAAGATTCGGCGAAGAGAAGAACAGGCGGCAAGGCAGACCAACGAAGAGCGAGAACGACACGCGGACTCCCTCATTCTCGAAAGCTTCTTCAAATTTCCCACATTTCCCCCGGCTGACCACCCCTCACTTCCTTCTTCCGCATTCCAGTTTAGGCATTAACGCACCCATTAGATTAGTTTTATTCTGTACGCCCGAAGTAACACCACGCACCCAACACCATCTTATTGTACCCCCCAGCCCTGAAGGACGCAATCAGTAAGGTAGGACTTAATCTTCTCACTGTGGTTCAGCCAAGAGCTAGACTTTAATTACAGCTATTTTTTAAAGATTTTCTTCCTAATCTAGTTCAATTTCGAGGATCTTGGCTGGTCTATCAGACTATTTTATTGTTACCATTTTTTATCTACCTGTATTATTTCGTTCCTATTGACCATTTTTGTGATATGAAGTGTTAATTTCCCCTTAATATGGAGTGCCGACGGGTCGAACCTTCTTTTGTTACCCTTTTTATGTGAAATTAAATTGTTTTAATGTAACTTCAGCCGATTTCCCCTTTAATATCGTACCAAAATGTAGCCTTTCCCCTTTTTCTTTGAACATGGGTCCCGATTTTAGTTGTGTAAATGGTTGTTCCAACAGTTCTACCTTGTCTCGCCCCGTTTTCCCTTTACTTTAACATCGAAGTGAGTATCTCAAAATGTCAATTCTGTACAAAATCCGGTAAATTATTACCGATCCCTCAAAATTAATCGTTTCAAGTGTTTTCCCGTTTCCCCTTTACTCTAATATCGAAGTGAGTATCTTAAAATGTCAATTCTGTACAAAATCCCCTAAATTACTACCGATCCCTCGAAATTAATCGTTTGAAATGTTTTCTCGCATCCCTTTTACATCAATATCGAAGTCAGTATCTTAAAAAGCCAATTCTGTACAAAATCCGCTAAATTATTGCCAACCCCTCAAAATTAATAGTTTCAAGTGATTTCCCCTTTCCCCTTTATTTTATTTATATCTAAATGCGTATCTTAAGCTGCTGGTCCTGTCTGAAACTTTCAAAGTTATGACCGATTTCTCAAAATTAGTAATTATAATTGTTTTCCTCTTTCCCTTTTATCTTGATATCGAAATGCGTATCGTAAACTGCAGACCCTATGCGAAACTTCCGAAATTATGACAGGTTCCTCAAAATTAGGGCTTCAAATTACTTTCCCCTTTTCCCCTATATTTTGCGATGTTTAAATGTGTGCTCTAAATTGCCAATCTCGTATGTAACTCACCAAGGTAATATTGAATTAATTCTAACCAGTTTCCCCTTATTTTAATGGTATAATGTGTATTCATTTATAAATTTTAATTTGTACTTATTATTTATGTATATATTATCGATCCCGTTTCCTGAATTCTGTGCCGAATCCTTAAAAATTAGTGCCATTAGTGCATCCCCTTTTTCTGGTCCCCTTTACTTAGGCATGGAGGCATAAGTTTCTATTTGTCGTGTCGTACCCCTTTTTCCCCGATATTTTTCTTGAAGATATTGTTATTATATTAGTTTATTAATGTTACTTAACTCGTCCGGGTTTCTTACTCTAATTTTGTATCCTAACTCAATTTTTTGTTATCCTATTTCGTTGAAATTTTGTTACTTGTTTTATTTGAGACGGATTGTTAATTCCATATTGTATAATATTTTTGTTACGTAGTCAAATTTATATTTGCGCCGAGTATTTTGTTAATTTGTACCGGTAAGGCTTTGAGTGTTCTTTTGAGACAATGATATATTTTTATGAATAAAACCTAGATCGAAGATGTTTTAAAGAAAATCATAAGTAGTTACATTCAATGATGTTTAACCCATCCCCTCTACTGTAATCCGACGACGGTTGGAGGCTGATTACTTTAGTTTAGGAAATTTTTAGTAGTGTCCCAAGAAAGTACTGGCGCCCGCTTTTGTGATTTGGTTTTGTGGATCTTTTTTTTTTATTCTTAGGTTTACTTTTTGTTTTGGTGGTGTTTGAAGCTTTATTTTTATTTTATTTTAAGTTTCGAATTGTTTTGTGAGTGCCCGGGTCGGACCATGCCATTTTTCGTTGAAAAAAAAGGTGCTCGTCACCATAGCATGGCGCTTTAAGGGTTCATGTTTAAAATACCTCTATTCCCATTATACGATTCTTGCGAATCTTTGTTATGTTGTGAAATGAGTATCTGCATTCTGATTTTGAAGTTATATACACATATAACTTATTTTTTTCTGGAATAGTTCTAAAGGTTTTTAATAATTCAAATTTCTAGAAGAGTTTGAATTAAAGTTATCTGAATGTTTTGACAAATGTTACTCTCTAATGCTCTTTATGTTATGAACTAATTAGTTATTACCTGATTAATTTTTTTATAATATGACATCACATAAAGATTAAATATGAATTTTATATATCGAGCAACGTGAATTAATTATTTATTTCAAGGTGATGCAATTAAATACTGGATATAATTTGTATAATAAAAGTTTATTTATATTACACCTATCTCTATGCCATCGCATATTTTTTTGAAATATTCATGATGCTGCAAAATGAGTTTCTGAGTTCACTTTTCAAAATTATATGTACATATATTTCAACTTCTTTTTTTTTCAAGAAAAGTTCATCAATAAATTAAATGTATAGAAATGCGCTTTCAAATTCAAAGAAAAATATAATTTGAAAATTATTTGAATGTTTCAATGAAAATAATTCTCTAATGCTTTTTATGTTGTGAACTGATTAATTAATCATCACCTGATTCTATTGAAACTTACATTTTCTGGAATAAGTTTGAAAGGTTATTATTGAAAAAAATTTTTGGAAATGATAATTAAGTAACATAAATGGATTATTCACTTGAAGGTTATATAATTGATTATGGGATATAATTTGCAAAATAAAAGTTCATTTATATTTAAAATACCACTATTTCAATTACATAATTCTTCAAATCATTCTGATATCGCAAAACGAGTATCTGCCTTCAATTTTTGAAATTTTTTATAAATATGTTTCCACTTTTTCTGAAATCAGTATAAAAAGTTACTAGTCAATCAAATTTCCATAAATGAGAGAGAAAATTTCAAAAACATGGGCAATAAAAATAATTTCAATGTTTGAATGAAAGTTATAGTTTAATGCTTTTTATGTTATGAAGAGTTTAATTAATTATTAGCTGATTACGTTTTTTCACAATATTAAATTATATAAAGATCATATTTAAATTGTTTAAAAATCAAGAACATAAAGTGATTATTTATTTTAAGTTTATGTAATAAAATATTGGCTATAATTTGTATAATAAACGTTTCATAACGTTTAAAATACAGCTTTTTCAATTACATTATTTTCGTTAATTTTTGTGATGTTGTAAAATGATTATCTGAATTCTGATTTTGGAATTATATGCACATATATTATAATTATTTCTGAAATAGTTTTAAACTTACATTTTTTCGAATTAGATACAAGCTTGGCAATACATCGAATTTAAAAGAAAAGGAGAGTTCAAATTATAAAAAAAGATATAAATTAATAAATTATTGGAATTTTTCGAGGCAAATAATGATATAATGCTTTTTTTATTCTAAACTGATCAATTAATTATTAGCTGATTGATTTCCTTCACAATATTGAATTTCATAGAGATTGAAGTATAATATTCTTTATTTAAGTAACATAAATCGGTTATCTACTTAGCTCGGGAGGAGTGAAATCAAAGTCCTAACAGAACTTTGTATAGGACATGGGAACTTTGGATGACACAGACATAAAATAGGGATTGCAGAAAGTCCCCTCTGTCGTCTGTGCGGAAAGGATAATGAGACAGCTACTCACATCCTTTGTCACTGCCCAGCGTTTGCGGGGAAACATCTAACACCCACAGGCGACCACTGCATCAAGTGCGTCAGAGATATCAGACAACAGCGTGGCCACGATCCTCTCCCTATGGAGAAGCATGGGTCATGCTTAGGCTCATAAGGGGACGCAACTGGATTACCCAAGCGTCAGGGGCTGTTACGGTCTCAACCCAGAGCCTATGATAAAAAAAATAGTATTGCTTTATTTCTTTGAGAATCATTTCATTCGTACAAATTGGTTACAGTTCAATTCTAAAATAATCTAAAATATAAAAATATAAAAATATTCTGATAAATAAAAACAAAAACTAAAATTGAGGTTGATGGTAAACATTACCCCAGACGAGATAAATCGTACTTACAACGAAAGGAAATGAAAAATCTTGAAGTATATAATTAATTATAATGCCCATTGGTAAAATTTACTAACAAACATAATAATTTGTTTGATAGAATTATTTTCAGGGTTATCTAGCACATTTAGACAGGCATTCCTTATCTCACACATATCCCTACTTTAGCTTATACATGAAAATCTTACAGTATTAAAAAATTGACATTCTACTAAAATGTGGTACACAGGTTCTGCAATAAAACTATTCTCATGACAGTAGATACAATAAACATCAACCTTAAAACTGAAGGTATTATTCTCGAGTATAAGTCCAGGTATGAACTTATTTATTAACTTCAATTGCGCTATAATGCTGATAAAACCAAGTGGTGTTCTCAATAAGGGTAAGTATTTCCGAGGTCCTTCTCGCAAGGCTAATTGAGGCTAAAGTTTTAAAGCAGAGGAGGAGTGAGCTCTCTGTAAATCTTCTAGACATAATATTTTATCCTAAGCTCTTATCCATGCCGATTTATTCTTTTATAGAGAGGCCAGAGGAAGTAATTCTCAATTGCCCTCTACCCCAAACTTCTTAAATATAATCTAAGCTGACGGGCCCAGTTGTATTTTTCTAGGGTTGACAAATCATCTTTCAATCTATCCATTTCTCTTGACCTTAAATAAAATCTTTTCGGGTATGGATCGTCGGACATATTGAGAATTTTCTCTATGCAATTGAGAATTGACCCGAAAACTCTAACTGCAAGTTGGGACGCACCTATCTCTAATCTAATAGCACGTCCAGCAGTACTTTGTGGAACATGCAGGATTCTCTTATAAAAAGTGGTTTGAACTTTTTCTATAAAATGTAAATACCTGAGACTCCATATATGCGCACCATACATTGAAACGCTGGATACAAGATTATCGAAAAGTCGAAGAATAGAGTTCCATAAGTTAATTTTTAATATGAGAATCAGAGAAATCATTGATCCTACAGCGAGGTTAGATTTACGAACAGCTCCATTTTTTGCCCTAAACAAAGGGCAGATTGGTTGAATTTCTAGGTAGATATAACTTTTGAAATTATCAATCTCGAAGGTTTCGTAAATAAAAATTTGGTATTTTTTTTACAGCCATGACCTCCCTATCTGTAGACCACTAATTTTTATTCTATGTTGACTTCGAGCTCATTTATACTACAGTAATCAAGTAATCCTTCATAAATCTTACGCATTCCGACCAGGGAGTCCGCAAAGAAAGCCAAATCGTCCGCGTAAGGTGAAAGCAATATTTTCAACAAATGGTCTATTGATACACCTCTGATACCTCTGGCATATATAAATTCTTGTAAATCCGCAATTTAGAATGTAAACATTGTTGAACTTAAAACCTCCCCCTGCATGACTCCTTTTGTTACATCTACCAACCCGGTTACGCCCTTATATCCCTTGATTGCAATGTTAGCTTGAGAGCAGAAATCCATTACCAATCTAATAAATTTTGACTCACAACCTTTCGAGATTAATTTGTTCAATAAGATATTATGACTAACTGAGGGAAAGGCTGCTTTGAAATCAACATAGAGTACAAGAAGTTTGTCTCCGTTCAGTCACAGGCGATTTTTAATAATTGCATTAAGGGTGAAGATCTGATCCGTGCAACCTCTTTCTCTCCCAAAACCTGCCTGACACTCTGGAAGGAGTTGCATGTCTTCAGCCCAAGCTGTAAATCTTTTGAAAAGAATCTGCGTAAATATCTTTGTAGCACAGCTAACTAAGGCAATAGGGCGGTATTTAGGAGGATCATTCACACCCCCTTTCTTGTGTATCATTCTTCTAAATGTCTGAGACCATGCAAATGGGACCGTTTCTCTATCAATTATTTTATTAAATAACGAGTTCAAGTAAAGGATCAGATTACCGGACAAATTTTTTCAAAAGTCATAGTGAATACCATTCGGACCAGAGGCCTTACCATTTTTGACTGTTCCAAGCTTGAAATAGTTTCACCAAGAGTTATATGTGATTCAAGATTGTTATAGGCCACAGGCCCATAGTTGAGAACCACGTAACATCGACACTCATCTGTACGGCCCTTCACTTTAATTTTGTTTCGAAAATCAAAGTGAAAGGCCTGTGAGACTAAGTGCCGATTTTACGGTGTTTCGAAGCGACGAGTTTGCTTGCCATGATTCATGTCCTATTATTCCGACTCTCCCCTGTCCCTCTCAAGGCCGCCAGTAATGGCCGGAAAATGTCCCGTAAGCCGCTAAACACAGGTTTGACCACGTTTTCTCGTTGTCCTATGCTTCCTTCAACCGGCCGAGGTCCTTCGCCTAGTCGCATACGCCGAGCTCTCTCTCACTTCTCTATACGCGTCCTCCTTCCTCCCAAATGACCATCCGTTTCTTTCCTTCCTATTGCCCTCTCGCTTGAATGTTCAGAACGCACCACGCGAAGGAGCTCAACCGGCGGGCGCGTAGCAAAGCAAAGTTTATGTAAAAAATAAATAATAATAATTTAAATTAACACTAACATTTCAGTTAAACCGAAATATGGACAGGGATGAGTGGGAACAAGGATATCTGGGTATATATAATTTACACATACCCATATATCGACAAAATACAATTAAAGGAACACATTAAATTACCATGGATCGGCCTCGATCTTATAAGTTAAATAAGTAGGTTAGTTATTAATCTAAAATTATCTCCTTTCAGACATAGGTCGGAATGACTTTTCGGGTTATGGAAAAATATTATAAATAATTAGTTAACGTTTATGCCATAGTTATTAAACACAACAAACCAAGCAGTCTTTCTGATTGACCGAATTTTATTTCGCTTCCGCCATATTAAATTTAAGATAATTATAAGTATACCCTAGAAATTTGATTAATTTTAGACCATTGCTAATGTTTTTAAATTTAAATTGAAAATTAGTATAATCGAATTATTCGGCATAGCATGGCCGCCGACGCATGAACGTTCGGGTAGTGGGCCTGGGTGGCCGTCCCCACCACTTGGTCGCGACTCCGTTGTTGATTTTCGGCCAATCGGTGAGCTCGCCACCGCTCCCACCGCCTCGAGACTCCCGTTCCGAGGCTGCCGTGAGCCGAGAGACCGTAGCGTAAGTTAGTTAATGTCCAGAATTCGAGAAGACAGCAGCACCCGCTCCGGCTTCTCTCAAACTGTCATTATATTTTCAGAAATAAATACAGCTTCCAAATCAGAGTATTTTTCGTGTCTTCTCTCCAAGTTCGCTTGGACCTCGCAACTCCCTTACCAGGACGCCTTCGCTTGCCTTCGGTCGGATCAACGCCGGGATTTAATTTACGTTTCTTCGCATCTCAGATCCGGTTGTCTTCATTTTTACTTGATCGCGTCCGTAAAGTTCGAGTACGTGTCCGGTCGCCATATTCAAGTGTCGCGGCAAATCGGTTTCGTGCATTGTGGCTAGCCAACCGAGGCTAGGCCTTTCTCGTGTAGTGAAATTGGTTTCCTGCGTTGTGGCTAGTCAACCGAGGCAAGGCCCTTTCTCGTGCAGTGAAATCGGTTTCGTGTGTTGTGGCTAGCCGACCGAGGCTGGGCCCTTTTTCGTGTTCGTGCCGACGTTTCGTGTTTGTGGTTAGCCTACCGCGGCTAGACCCTTCGTCATTAGTGAAACGGTTCGCGTTTGTGGCTAGCCGGCTGAGGCTGGGCCCTTCTTCGAGAGATAAGTTCGGGTCCTTGTTGTGGCTAGTCTACCGAGGCTAGGCCCCTGTCGAGAAACAGATTCGGTTCGGGCTTTGTGGTTAGCCTACCGAGGCTAGGCCCTTCATTAAATAATCGTAGAGTCAGTTTTGTGGTGGCTAGCCGGCCGCGGCTAGGCCCTGTCAATAATAGATTTCGTCCTTTCTTGCGATTAATCGATCGTGTTAGGTCCCCGAAGTACCGAAAAACCGCGGAAGTCGTGACCGGTCCGTGCGGCCGTCTTTTCTTTTTTCTTTTTTTTGTGAATAATAATCCGTCGGTTGGACGTAAGATAACCATCCGGGTTTAATCTTTTCGCGTCGGTGGACAATTGAGGCTCGTCAGTTATCCATCTTCTCGGACGTTGTCTTCCACGCTTTGAGTGCTCGCCGACAGCACCCTTGATGACAGGGGGCGGCAAATGAATGCGTGGCAACCAACGCACCCAGGCCCGTCGGGCGAACGAAACTCCCGAAGAACGAGCGCGTCGGGTCATCGAGGCCCAGAGACATGCCGCGAACCGGGCGCGTCGAGTAGCGGAACAGCAGTGCGAAGAACAAGAGCGAATACGTCTGGCTGAAGAGGCCCGGTGGATCGGACAGGAGCGAGCGCGTCGGGAAAACGAAGAACGAATACGTCGGGCGGAAGAGGCCCGTAGAATCGAGGAACGAGCGTGTCGAGAGAACAGGGAGCGGGAAGTTGACGGGCGTAACGCGGTTCACGTAGTCGGCTACGACCCAGCAACGCCAGCCGTCGTTCAAGGTACCGGTTGGCAACTCCTGGACATCCGATGAGGTGGTCCCGGATCCCGGGATCTAAGATCACGTAGACCGGCAACCGTCCAGAGCAAGCCGCTTATTCTAAATTTACCGGAATTCAGGCGCGATTCCCGACACGTTTTTCCACCGACAAATTTGACCCAACGGAAGTCATCGGAACCGGTCGTTCTCAACAACCCAAACACTCCGCCGCGTCGTCCGTGGGCACTCCGCGTGCGACCTGATAGAGAATTACCACCACCTAGCGAGATCTTGTGTCCACGAACTCCCACTTCCTCAGGGCCTTTTCGTGACGCCGAGACGGTCCGGGCCAACTCTCCGGTCGTTCCGGAACCTGCAGAAGAACCCCCTATCCAGGAGGCGGCAGCCGCTATCACACCTCGCCGGCCCGAACGTGAGGCCGAACCATCTTCCAGTGACAGCGTATTATACCTGTCAGCAGATCGCACTCCCGAGACATTTTCGCCTTCGCTGTTAGGATCGCCACGCACGAAGCGTTTCAAAGCCGCGGGCTCCTCAAAGTGCAACATAGATTTCGGGGAGTAGATCCCGCAACGTGTCACTTTTTCGCTAACAACAACAAAAAAATAATAATAATAATAAAATAAAAATGTATAAAGCTAATTAATTTGTAAAAGGGGTCACCACCGGGCGGCCTTCATCCACCCACTCCCTTCCGGGTGGGTGATATTGTCCGTGGACCTTCCACACACCTAGGCCTTCGGGCACCTCACATTCCTCCCCCACTTCCTCTCCTTCCACCCCCCAACACAAAAGACAAAACAAAGTCGAGGCACTAGTCCCTTATACTTCCCCTCTGCCTATGCTCCCATGGACGGTCGACCGCCTGAAATAAGTTGATCAAGGGAACATCAAGCGGGTGTACTCCCCCCCCCCCCACCAGTAAACGTAATGTCTCTCAAGGCATGGACGAATTAGATTCTGGGCTGGCATCACGAGTGCAGCGCAACCCCGCTCTACGGCCACCTCCCCGTAAATAAGGCACGGGACCACACATTCTTCTTTTCTCTCCCCCCCCCCCCCCCCGTACTTTCCTACCTTCATCCGCGCAGTCAAGGGTACTCCCTCACACGCCTCTCGCCGCCGGAAATTTCAATTCCTTTTCACATATGTTTAAGCCTATATCATCTTTACACGAAGGTTTGAAAATATAGCTATTTACTATCTTCCAGAATTGTTTAGAATCGACTGCATCCGCGAGAGAATCTAATGGGGAATTTTTATAATCTTCCTTCTTGGAATCTAATAATTTTGTATGTACTTTTTTACAGTTCGTATAAATCGACACAACATCAGGATTGATTCTTTTTGCCTCGCATTTTTCAAGTACTTGTTTCAGCTCTTGTTTACTTTTTCTGCATTGTGTATCAAACCACGGCTTCGCACGATTTAGTTTTCTAGACGGTTTTACAGTACTGGATGATTTCTCTAAATTTATCAGCAAAGTCATTATTCCACTTGAGAAAGGGGGTGTTCGAATAAATTGCGTAATTCAAAGTCGAGTGATCTTGTAACGTCAAAGCTATAGAAAAATGATCGGATCGAGTTGGAACTCTCAACACTTGGAAATCCTCGATTGACTGAATTCCCACACTATTAGTCCAAGCAAAATCTATAATGGAAGAACTTTTTTCTCTTATGAATGTACAATGAGCTGGGCAGTCACTTTTAGTTCTCTCATTCAAGAACAAAAACACATTTTTTTCAAAGATTTTTACCATCTGGTTTCCCCTTTTGTGCAGATCAGCGACCACACTTGTTCTTACGTCATACACATTTAAATTGTTACAGAGAGTTTCTACTCCAATTAATTCATTTCTCAAATTTTACCGTTAAAATACCCTTCCACAATTATCGACTATTCCGGATATTTCAATGACAGGTCAAAGATTATTTCGCTTATATTGAACAAAAAATTTTCAAAACTCGAATTAGGGCTAGAGTATATTGATCCAATAACTATATTGAAACTAATATCTTCGAGTTTAACAAAAGTGTATTCCTCAGTCGTACATATGGCTTCCATTTTATATTTTTTTGCTTTGTTGATGATAAGTAGACCCCCTTTGCTCTTCCTTCTGAGTATTCTCTGGTAGCCGTACTGTAGACAACTTAACAGTCGATATTACGTTGAGGATACGTGATTTGAGGTGAAGAAGTAAGCCATGTGTTGGCGAATCGTTTATGAACTTGGGATCGATTTGGACTCCTCACAGTGTTACCCTCAAAAAACCTCTGATCGAATTTTCTTTTTGAGTGTGTTCGTTTTTTTTATTGAAATCTTTGCTGGAAGAATCTGACTTGTCATTTTCCTGCTAGGAGTAGAGCTTAAAGAAGCTGTTGTGATTCCCCCATCAGACTGATAAACATCCTCACTCTTCTCTGCCACGATCTTCGGGGCTAAGGATAAATCTAAATACTGATTATCCATGAATAGTTGGGTTCCTTTATGTTTTGAGGACTTTCCAAGACTATCCAGCTTCTTTGATTATCTCGAAGATTCTTTCGTATTTCTCTTTGTTCATGAGTAAAGTCATTTGTGAGAGATACCTTCAAGAAGCGCAGATTTTTAGCATTCTTAAAAATTTCCTCTCTGAATCTCGAGTTCGCAAAAGTAACTAGAACAGGTCTTGTTCCCTCTTTTCTTCGAATTCTAATAACCTTTTCGAAACACTCAATAGGAATAATAATTTAAGCTTTCTTGAATATCTTGTTAACCGTGTCAAAAAGATTCTTGTTGATAGTCGAATCATCCTTCACGCTGTAGAGAAAAATAATCCTAGATCTTGCTATTAAATCTGAAAATTCAAGCTTTTTCTGAAGGAAATTCATTTTTTCTTTGAATATTTGCTTTTCTCTTCCAAAAGGTGACATCTGGTTTTGCAGTTTTTTAGTTCTTTCAAGCTTTTTTCATCCGAGCTCTGTAGCACTTTAATATCTTCAGTCAATTGTTGAACACTCGCTCCTGTGGATTTTACATTTTCTTGAACTGATAGTAAGAGAGATTTTAGCTCTTCGTTGGTTTAAAACTTTAAACTTCGAATCACAAAATACGAATAATCTAGTTATTCACTGTAAGGTTATATAATTGAACACTGGCAATATTTTGCAAATGTTTGCGATGGAGTAAAATGATTATCTGAATTCAATTTTCAAAATCATATGTAAATATGTTTTCATTCTCTCTAAAATTTGTATAAAAAGTTATTAATAATTTAAATTTCATGTAATGCAATTCAAAAAAATGTAAATTAAAAATCATTTGAATATATCAATAAAAATAATTGTTGGATGCTTTTCATATTTTGAAATGATTGACTTATTATTAGTCAATTCTATTACATCTTGAATTCCCTGGAATCATTTCAAAGGATTATTGATAAATCTGAATATTCAGAAATAAAAGTTTAAATTTAAAAAAAAATTTGTAGTAAAAATAATTTGATTTTTTCAATGAAAATAATTTGTTGAGGCTTTTTATGTTGTGAACTATGTACTCAATTATTAGATGAATTATTCTATTCACATATTAAATTAGATAAATATTAAATTTATTTATTTTTTAAATGAAGTGACATAAATTTATCACTTACATTCAGATTATGCAATTGAATATTAGCTATTACCTTTATAATCAAAGTTTTTTTTAAATACGTCTATTACAATTATATAATTTTTTCTGATGCTCGTGATGTGGTGAAATGAGTATATGAATTCAATGTTCAAAATTATATGTACATATATTTCGATTTTTCTGGAATTAGTTCAAACGGTTGTTTGTTTCGAAGAAAATAATTGTTTAATGCTTTTTATGTTGTGAACTGATAAATTAATTATTACCTGATTCTGCTGTAGTAAAACTGATATTTTCGGAAATTAGTTCAAAAGCTTATTAATGAATCAAATTTTCAGAAATGAAACTTTAAATTTGAACTAAATATAAAGTAAAAATAATTTGAATGTTTTGGTGAAAATTATAGTTTAATGCTCCTTATTTCGTGAAATGATTGATTAATTGTCAGCTGATTCATTTTTTTTAGAACGTTAAATCAAGTAAAGTTTAAAATTTAGTTTCTTAAAATTATTTAACGTGAATTGATTATTTACTTGAAGGGTATATAATTTATTATTGGATTTAATTTGCATAGTAAAAGTTTATTTATATTTAAAATACCATCATTAAAATTACATAATTTTTCAAATGAAGCTGATGTTGTGCAATGAGTATTTGCACTCAATTTTTGAAATTATATGTAAATATTAGTTGATGTTAGTAAGTGTCGACCAGGTAAAAGATTCAAATAATAGATGTTAGAGGTTGTCGGTATACTGGTATAACAAACTTCTTCATTAATAGACGTTCCAACGTTTTGCCCTTCGACGAAGGGCCTCCTCAGTAAATACAACTATGTACAAAGCCTAAACATAGAAAATGAAAAAAATCGTAAATCATATTGCTACAAAGAACGAAGTAAAAAAACTCTTTTCCTCTTTCATGGTGTATTCTTTATCATATAAAAACATCATCCACATATCTAAAGAAAAATTTAACCTCGTCTGGAATCGCTTTGTGAACACTGCTTTCAAGATCTTCCATGACCAAGTTGGCGACAGATGCTGATAAAGGAGAACCGATCAGTACCCCGAAAGTTTGTTTGTAGAACCTATTATTGAAAATAAATATGAATTTTCTAGACAGAATTTCAGAAGTTTAATAAAAGAACCTTGCGGAAGAATCGTATGCCTGGTGATTTGTAACCATCTCTTTTTTATACTCGCAATAAGTTTGTGAGAGATGTTTGTGAATAACGCCATGACATCAAGAGGAAAGATCTCAAAATCATCCGGGATCTCTTTAATCTTATCAATTGTTTGTACAAAATCAAAACTATCCTTTATAAATGTAGTCGTTTCCCTTAAAGTATCTTGGATCGATAAACTTAAAAATTGGGATGAATTGTATAAAGGTGACCGTATGTAGCATATAAAACAAAAACTTTGTCTCTCATAGATTTGCTGGCAATTCAAATAATAATTAATAAATTGGATCGATTTGTATGCGGATAAAGAGATCAGATTTGGTAAATCTAGGATTTTGTTGATACCAATTGTTATTAACAAAAGAACTATGTTTTCAGAGTGGTAACTGAGAGAAAGATTAGAAGGAAGCTATCAGATAAATAACTTTAAAAAATCGAAAATCTTAACTCTAAAATTTCAGCTGGGACAGACCAAAGATTATTTTGCAATTAATTGTTTGTAAGGCCATAGTTATAACAAATGATTTGAATTAAAACAAAATCTATAAGCGATAAAGTTCTTGTTTTACATCTATAATTTTAAAGCACGTTTAAAAACGACAGCTAGTTCTAATATCCGTATTTTATTATAAGAATTCTTCTTAACAAAAAAAAAAAAAAAAACGATTAAGATTTCTGCAAAGTAACAAAAGTATTTGTAATCAAGATAATTTCCCCAAGATTTTTTACAAAAGTTATAGCATCGACCTTGTACAATGTACACAAAGCATTTTATCAAGAAGTTCAAAAAATTGCACATTTGGTTATTAAAAAAATACCAGTTTTAACACTTATATGTTAACAAAAGTTTTAGCTCCTATAATTATCTGAACCAACTTCTTGGAGCGAGATCCCAAGTTGTTCCTCCTTCCTCTTCTTCGACAATTGATTCATTTATTGGACCGTAAGACCGAAGAAAGAGAAGGTTTTTGAACCTTCAAATTTTGAAGTTTAAGCTCCGTCGGAAAATGTTCTTATTTTACTCGCGGAGCAAGTGCCCTAAAAAATGATTTACATTTTTTTCGGAAATGTTTGTTCCAATAATTGCCGATATATTTAGCCGCAAATATGTCAATTATTTCAGTGCAAATTCAATTGTTCATAAAGCTCTGACTTGAAAACGGGTCGTTGCATAAAAAATTTTTCGTGACATAAAAGTTTGGTTTTTCCATGAACTTTCCGAAAATAATTTCAGAAAATTTTTATCTTAAAAAATGATGTCATTGTTTAAAGAATTGTTGCACCAGGTTTCGAAAAAGTAACCTTGATATTCATAATCAAGGCACTTTTGCGGAATCATCAAGCCAAAGTTACTGCGTCGCACTTTTAGTGCATGCAGAAGTGTTACTGGCTACTCGATTATGAGAAGAAGTTACTATGACTATATTTGAAGGCCGAGGGATCAAAAGGGCCTAACTAACATTTTTTTCGAAATTGAGGTTTTTGCATTTTTGGATTCTTTAAACAAATCCCCACAACGAGATACAATGCAAAAAATTCAAAACAAAAATTTCGATTTGAAAAACGAAGGCAAAATGTATCACGGGCCTAAGTCGAGGAGTATCGAGGGATCAAAACGGTCTAACTGCTTTGCCGAGGTTCTAGCATTCGGTGATAATATTTGAATCATCTCAGTGTGTCCTGATGTTACCGTAGTCTTCAAGGAAGCAGCCTGCGGTCGATAATTTTTATTTTTATTTTTTTTTTGGTTATGGTGCTCCTGTCATAACAAACGTTATCGCGTGTTTGGTGTGTTCCGAGGATTACTCGCATTTGTAAGCATACGAATCAAAATTTTAAAAAGTGCAAACGGGGTGTCATAAAGGAAACCCTAACGAGCATTTTTGTTTCTTTGTTTTTTCTCCAGCGTTAAAATTGGCGGAGAATGCCGCGAAAATCTGACGCTCAGCACGAATGCGTGGCGAGGAATATACGACTCGCAATTTGCAGAAAGGCCCTTTTGATCCCTCGGTACCCCTCGACTTAGGCCCCTGCTTATTTCGAAAGCTCGTAACTTTTTTGGATTCAGACTCAATCAATTCAAACTTGGGGGATGAACGTAAAATGGTATTAACAATATATAATACAAATATCAACTTGATGCAATAATATATTTCGGAATGAAAAGGTTTTTTCCCTGCCCTGTAAAATTACGAAATTGTCAGTTAGGCCCTTTTGATCCCTCGGCCTTTATTTATTGATGGTTTGAAATTTTGAGGTAATTGCCTCCTTTCTGAACTACCCCTACTTCTCTCATGTCAGGTCCCCCACTGAGCTGGTGGGATGAGAGACAGAGGACTACTACTTGGCTAGGCCTTCCGTCGATTTTGACCACAATACGCAAGTCAACTACAGCCATTTTTCTTGGCTTTAGTCTCCTTTGGGTTGTTCTGACTAGCGTTCACGTGTCCTATTTTGTCAAAAGTTTCGAGTAGCTCAATCAGTTGATTCACCTCTTGTATACCACCCCCTATAATTGCATAATTTATCTCTTCATTATAGTGACGTGATGGTTTTTGGATTATCTCCCTTTCAGATAATGGTGTTTCAATTTCTCTAGCTTCCACTTATAATCTTATGGCATATTCTGTCCGTGAAGTTTCGTCATTAGCCGTGTATGGTCCAAATTCCAGTTTTCGTATAATTTTGTGCTGTACAGATTCTCCCCAATATGTTTTGAGGAATTTTCTTTCAAAATCAGAGAAGTCGTGGACCTCATTTTTTATAATCTGCCACCAGTTCGCTTCCGATCCTGATAGTGATCTTTCAATGAGGTAATGGTTTTCATTTTCCGTTGGTCTTACGGCTTCCCAGTATTGTTTATTTGGTTTATGTAGGAGATACGGCTTTTACTGTTTTTAAATTCAGGTAATACATACTATATTTGGGTTCTTCGTGGATTTTCTTCTCTTTCAAAGCTCTTTGGGCTTCTCATGAAAGAACGTTGATTGTCCTGTCTATGATTTTCTATTTCTCGGGTTGTATTTAGATGTTGATGGTCAATTCTTTCTAACTCTACCTCCAGTTGATCTATTTTTTCCGTGTATCTGGTTTGTCTTACCTTTTCTTTCGTTTGAAACTTCTTGATGTCCTGTTGAATTTTATTGTTGATCCTCTTTTCCATATTTTCAAGGAGTTCTGCTACTTCTTGTATGGTGATAGTCTGTGTATTCATTTATTTCTCTTTGAGGGTCTTGTTTGGATTCTCTTGTCCTTCGTTGTCCTTTCCTTCATTCACACTCATCGATTTTCTTGTTCTTGGTCTTCCCATTCTCGTTTTCTGATTGATAGCACTTTCTAGTTAGTATTTCAATTCTTTGTATATGTCTATCTTTAATAAGATTATTATTTCTCTTGAGGGTGTATTCTAGTTGGTCACTTTGGAAAAATCGATTTTTCTTTTTTACATTTTTCGAATTTATATGTACCTAAGAATATTGTTTTCAATCTGACCGCGCGACGCGCGACTTCGTGCGCAAAGTATCGAAACGTTAGCATTATGGCTAAAGGGTGTATAGTGTAGTTGGTCACTTTCGAAAAATCGATTTTTTGTTATTATACATTTTGATTGAATTTCGGTAAGATTTTTTAATGATTTTTTGTTTAAAAAAAACTTCAAACGCGTTTTTCTCAAAACAACGTTTTTTCGGACTAGCTCCACGATTTTCCAGAACCAGTGCGAAAAGAACATACACATGTCGAGGATGTCGCATTTATTTCATGTCATTCACGAGATAGCCCCCGCAATATTATTGATTTTAATGAAAAAAATGCCTGTGTAAGATACGTTGAGCGAATATAACTTGTTTTTACTTTAGAAAAATCAAACTTTTGCGTAATTCTTAAGTAGACAAAGTAAAATTTTTTCGTATAGAGTAAAAATTACACTTTTTTTTTTATTTTCACATCCAAATACATATCCGAAATGTACGGATTTTGATTCGATGAATTTTTTGAAGTTGAATACTTAATTTATCAATTTTCTATACAGCGTAATATGTTTCTCTAAAAGGACATGATTCCGATATTTTCAATTTCCGCGTGTAGCGTAATTTGACAAAGTATATAATTCACTTTTGATTCGATATAATCATGCTAAAGCCAGTACAGTTTTTCTCGAGCCTGTCTACTCACGCAATACTAGCCTGGCGCTACATTGGCGCTGTCTACTTTTTCTACGTGTTTGATTCAAACCTTTATTCTATCTAGTCCCAGTCTTGGCGCTATCTAAGAGTTCGTTACGAATTTGAACATATGAAGACTGTCCAGATTTTAGCTAGTTTCTAGACAGAATCACGGTTTGGCCTTAAACAAAAATTGCAGAAGTCAATTCAGAAAATACTGATTTTTGAATTAAAAGATTTAGAAAATTACAATACATAATTGCATGAATGCTCAAGTAATAATGAAATGTACACTATTACATATTTAAGATAATGAACAAAAATTATTAAAGGTGATTGAAATCTTAATATCACAGATTACAGGAACATAATAGCTCATCTAGTCTTTCCATTGAGAAACAAAACTTTGCATAATGGGTAGTTTTCATTTATTGCACAATGCAGTTGTCAACCGTTTGCAAAATTCTGCTAATATGGATTTTTGTGTGCAATCGTCTCATTGATATCGGATGAGTGTTTTTGAAAAAAGAGAAAAAAATGCTGTGCCTGAATTAAATTAATTTTTGTGCAATAAATCATCGTAAGTAGGGTAAATATTATTTCAATGGATCGAAACTTCCATGTGCACACGAAATATACCCCATCGATGCCTACAAACTGAAGAAAAAACTGAAATCGCCTATTGTTTAATAATATTTCATTGCAAATTGAGATAGATCAGTAATCCCGTTTTTTCAGTTTCACCGACGAAAACAACATTTTTGGAAAATTTCAAATCGATTCATTGAAAAGTGGCGAGATTCAACTTTAAACCTCCATCGATACTTTTTGTCGCCGAAACTGAAAAAATGATAAACCGGTCTGTCTCAATTTGCAATTGAATATTATTAAACAATAGACGATTTTTTAATTTTTCTTCAGTTTTTAGGCATCACTAGGGTATATTTCGTGCTTAAATCAAAGTTTCACACAATCCTAACAATTTTTTCCCAGCTTACGATCATTTATTTCTTAAAAATTAGTTGAATTTGGGGAATTTTTTCTTCTAACTTCTTCATGCTTATTAATAAAAAGAATTATCTGTTGAAAAAACAGCAAATGGAGAAAAGTGTTCTCTCGTCATTTTCTATATATTTGAAAAAAGTTAAGTTTGAGACTTTTAAGATTCCCGTCCAACGACACGTTTGGACAATACTTTCACCCAATCTCGAACGCAGGTCGAGTTTCTCGATCCAGACCCTTCATTGCTGTCGGGTTTTAATTTATTTTTGCTCAGAAAACACCAACAAAGGGCATCGAAAAAATTTTGAAAACATTCGTCAATACTAAAAAAAGAATGCGCTAGTTTTCATCTTTGTTTGCCTGCACGTCCTCGACATGTGTCTGTTCTTTTTGCACTCGCAAACGCTCGCACTCCACACGGGACGGAAGACGATCGCGTTTTTCGCGCGTTGACTTCAACCTACGCTCCCTTGCTCAATTCTCGCTTAAAAAATCTGAAACTTCCCAAAAAACTTTTTTTGATCCTTATGAAGAACTTCTCGCACAAATGAAATTTTCTTCGCGAAAAGTGTGCTCTTCTTTAAGCTCTAGATGCTCCTATTTTTTCGATAGCTTTTCTTTAAATTTGTGTTTCAGATCATTTTTCGCGCCACTTTATCTCGAATGGGAGGCAAGGAATACGAAGCCAAGCGTACCGTCGTGTTACGTCGTAACAAAAGGTTGAGATCAAGCGAGCATTTTCATGCAAGTTTGAACGCGTCGAATTCGCGCGAGTTCGACCGGAATGTAGATGGGAGCGGGCGAGAGTACGAGTGGAAGGATGGGTGTATGCGCGAGAACGGCGTTTGGCTCGGCGCAGTGGTCACTTAGCTTTCATCGATCGGTCCGTAGAGAGCTCTCGCGCGTCCGTTCGGTATTGTACGCAGTTCGTGCGTTTTATTTTTCACTTTCCACGAGATAAAGTTGGAGTCCAATCGACTCAGCGCGATTGGATGTTCCGTCCGCGAACCGACAAAATCATTGATCCCCTTTCCATCTGTGAAAGCGGGATTTCGATCGACTCAGTGCGATCGGAGACTCCCTAGCGAGTCAAAATAAAATCTAAACGACCACGTGCGCGACAGCAACGCCAGGTTTCTCGGGCTTTCGGTTTAACAGAGTTATTAAAATGTCTTCGTGTCGCGATTCCCCTTTGTATTTTCTCACTTAGTTTTTTCATGATTTAATAAATGGGGTTTTTATGCCGTAGCAGGCTTTTTCCCGGAAATCTGTGTTCTTTTTCAACCTATACCATTCTAAATATTTTTAAGTAGGTTATATCTAAAGTCAACCGCAAAATACAAAAATTTAACTGGATTGTCAAGCCATCTAAGGCAAGGCAAGTTCAAAACAAAACATGGTGCCTCCTGTGAGGTATGAATTTCATGCCTCATCCTTCGTTGTGTGTGAAAGTGCGGAATTCGTTGGCGTCTCGCGCGTGTCGGGGTCGACGTGACTCGCGCCAGGGCAAGCGCTGCATTCCTGTGCAGCCACTGCGCGCGCAGCTCAAAACCGCCGGTGAGCGGAACCTTTGCCATTCACGCGTCACACGGTTTCGAGACTCGTCGAAGAGAGCAGCTTTCATCTCAAGAAAATCATTTGCCATGTCGCTCCCACAAAGGATCTTCTCGTCATCCAGTTGGCCGCTGCACTGAGGTTCCAGAGGAAGGTTTAAGATAAGTGATTTCTTATTTTTAAGTGTTTTTAGTGCTTTTCAGCGGTCATTTTTCGCGATTATTTCCCGTTGTTAATTTTCCTGGCTTCCGGCAACGGGCCGGCCCACGTGGCCTTTTCAAGTTTTGAATACGCGCAAGCTTTTGATGGATAGAATTTTCAAACAAATTATTTACAATGCCGGGATTTCTTTTTGAAAGTTTATTAATCATAGTCCGCTGCGTGTGATATTTGTGTTTTTTCATTAATTTCACGCGTAAATTCAACATCAGCCTTGTTGATCGGTATTGTTCAAGCTTTTGCGAATCATGCAGATGGAATAATTCCCGGTTCATTTCAATTGAATGTCAACTAATTAGTTCGGGAATAGAATTAACGAATTTATTTCCGAATTTCCTTATTTCTAGACATTCAAATTTAACAGCCGTTCATCCGCAACTTTTTCGAAAACTTCTTCTTTGCTTAACTCATAATTCTTGAAAGGTCCGTGGGAGTTAGGACACATTTTATGACATTTATTGTTTTCTCTGTATGCGCTAAGACCACCCGAAGCAACCGTGTTAGGTCACTCTCGTAATTTATTTATTTATCGATAAGTTACAATAATGATTTATAATTGGAATTGATAATTCTTAATATTGTTTGATCATTTATTCATTGTTGATAATTTATTATTAATAATTTATTTATTCGACAAAATGGAAATTTTGGAAGAGAGATAAGTATCTTTCTGGTTTTTTATTGGCAAGAATAAAATCAAGTAGGTTCGCGCTCGATTGATAGGTGTGTCGCGAAATTCTCACATTGCTTGGGCGGAAGTGCGGGTTCGCTCACGTGGCTTATGATAGAATTCATGCGAAGCGATTTATTTCCATTATACATAGTAGTTTCAGAAATTGATAATCATGACTTTTGCGTGGAGATACTTTTCACGGTACTGCTGAAGCCTTCGTGATTTTATTTTCAGAAAATTCCTTTTTTTTTGTCTAGAAAGGCTTTGCGCTCGAAAACGCTTTTCTTTGTTCTTACGGTTCTCGTCATAAAGTTTGATTCGGTTATATTGCTTTGAGAATTGTAACGAGAACGTGAATATTACCGAGAATATAAACGGTGGATAATTTCGCTGAGAATTTATGAGAACGATCCGAAGTCAACCTAACCTCAAATTTCAACTGAATTTTTGATGAATTGGCGGTAAATTCGAATTTAGATAGTTAATATTTTAATATTAATGGTTTAATGTTTTAATTAATTAATATTTGATATTTTTCAATTGATGTTTTAATTGATATCTTATATTGATGTTTTAATATTTTAATTTTATGTAAACAACGTAAACAATCACAAAATTGTTTAAATTCACAAATTCTCGAATTCTTCTAAAAATTCTTTCAGAATCTCATAAATTCGTTCATATTCTCCGTGATTTAACCCGAATTTAAATTCTCGAGAATTTATGAATTCTATCTCGTAGAATCGCGACAACCCCAATCATACACGTCTTTTTAGAAATTATTAATTATTTTTAACAAAATGGAAGGCAAAAAACGTGTCGCTTTTATCGTGCAAAAGGGGGTTTCGCTGGAAGGGCAATTGCGGAATTACAAGTGTATCTCAACAATCCCGCGTGCAAACCTGATCATCCGAATGTCAATGCATTTTCGGGAATACGTACAAATTACTATGACGTCGCGACTTGTGTAACTGAAAGACAAACCGCAACACCGATTGCTAGTTCGACGTTGAATCATAGTAATATCACGATTTCCGAAAGACAGGACAGACCAAAATTACCGGTGATTCAGATTCCTAAGTTCAATGGGGAACATGACAAGTTGCTTCGAGTGGCCGTGGAGCGGTAGGAAAAAGGGGGGGGGGGGTGACAGACTCTTCCAGCCTTCTCCGAAGGTCAGAAAGGTCGAGGGAAGGTCGCTAGTGACTTCTTCCTCGTCAATCACAAACTTCACTTGCATCCAGTGCAAGGGAGAACATCGCCTATACCAATGCCCTGTTTTTAACAAACTTAAAATCGCGGATCGTTCGATTGTGGTTGAAAATCACAAACTCTGTCGTAACTGTCTAAGCGCACACGCGTTTCCGTGTCCAAGCAGACAAGGCTGCAGGAAATGCAATGAAGATCACCACACTTTGCTACATTTTGAAAGAGCTTCCAAAATTGGCAAATCAGACGGTTTTCAGAAGAAAGGAGACTCGAAAGGTTCAAATCTTCCCGCTCCTCAAGCATGACTAAGCAGTCACACTTTAGCTTCGGGGGCTTTTCCATCAGACTCTCAGCTCATGACTACCGCTGTTTTAAAAATTCAAAACAATCGAGGAAATGATTTGATGGCTAGGGCATTGTTAGATTCTTGCTCAACGGTCAATTTAATTACAGAAAAAATTGCAAAATCGTTAAAGTTCACTAAACAGACTTGTTCAATCAACATTGGAGCAGTTAAAGACTTATACACTGTATCCAACGATTATATTAAAGCCACTTTTCAATCAATTCACAGCAATTTTAAACGAGAACTGAATTTTGTAATAGTACCTAAAATCGCAGATCTTGTGCCTAATGAAACATTTCCTCGAAACTTGTTCGACATTCAAAAAAATCTACAACTTGCGGATCCACAGTTTGATGTGCCTAAGTCGGTGGACATTTTGTTAGCAGCAGGTGTAACACTTTCAATGTTGTCGATAGGTCAAATTAAGCTTCAACATCACAACTCTAAAATCATTCTGCAAAAAACTACTCTAGGTTGAATTGTGGCAGGGGGATCGGATTTTCTTTCAACATCGGCAAAGGGTTCTTGCAACGTTGTAAAAATAGACAAACTTCTCGAACGTTTTTGGGCAATTGAGGATTTTGATCATGAGCCGGTTAAATCTCGCGATGAAGTTTCGTGCGAACAGCATTATGTAGATCACACCCAACGGTATAAGGGTGGGAGATATCTCGTACGACTTCCTTTTCGAGACAGTAAATTTCAGTTGGGTGAATCCAGAGGTCAGGCCCTGAAACGATTCTACGCGCTTGAGAAAAAGTTCCATTCCGATCCGCATTTGAAAACCGAGTATCATAAAAATCTTAATGAAAACGTTACCCTAAATCATATGACGCTTTGTGACGAAACAAAGGAAGGATGTTATCTTCCCCATCATGCCGTAATGAAAACATCTAGTGAAACTACTAAAGTCAGAGTAGTATTCGAGGCATCAGCGAAAACTTCGACAGGTATTTCACTTAATCCGGTTCTATTAGTCGGTCCTACTATTCAGAATACAATTTTTGAACAGGTTCTTCGATTCCGTACACATACATACGTGATCACAGCGGACATCGAGAAGATATACAGGCAGGTTCTAGTTCACCCGGACGATAGAAAATTTCAGAAAATTTTGTGTTACCATCAAGGTAAAATTAGAACTTTTCAATTAAATACAGTTACGTTTGAAACTGCCTGTGCACCTTTTCTAGCAATCCGTACTTTACACCAACTTGTTCGCGATGAAGGTAAAGATTTCCCACGTGCAAGTAAAATTCTCTTACGAGATTTTTACGTTGATGACCTAGTTTCAGGCGCGAATTCCATCCAAGAAATTATTAGTATTCGCGACCAAATGATCGAGTTACTGGCTCGGGGTGGCTTCAGAATCAGGCAATGGGCTTCCAATCACCCTTCTATTCTTGACAACATCGAAAAGAAAATTTTCAACTTAGATTGTGTCGTGAAAGAAGATCCTATTCAGAAAACTTTCGGAATTATTTGGGATTCCCAACGCGACATCCTCACGTATACGGTTCGGGCTTTCGATGCTCAAACCACTTCCACTAAGAGAAAATTGCTGTCGGAAATTTCAAAAATCTTCGATCCTCTCGGACTTTTGGTGCCGGTGGGATACCAAATGGAAGGCATTTACTGATCAACTCTCGTGTTTGCAAAACTATTCAATTCCGCGAAAATTCTTATGCGAAAATCCAATAGAAGTCGAAATTCATGGTTTTTGCGATGCATGCCTTCATGGCTATGGAGCATGTCTCTATGTTAGATCTGTTGACGCAAAAGGTAGCATTACAATTAACTTGATTTGCAGCCAATCCAGACTGGCTCCATTAAGTGGTGTCACAATTCCTCGTTTAGAACTTTGCGCGGCATCAATTCTCAAAAAACTCTACGTCGAATCAAAAGCTCAATTCGAAGTTCCAATTAAGAAAGTCAGACTCCACAATCGTCTTATGTTGGTTAAAGAAGCCTCCACATTTGCTGAGAACTTTCGAATCAAATACGGTCGCTGATATTCAATCTCTAGGAAATCAAGTCGAATGGAGACATGTCAGATTGGAAGATAATCCTGCTGATTGTCTCTCTAGGGGACAACTTTCAGTCGATTTCATCAAAAATAAGCTTTGGACCACAGGGCCTAGTTGGGCAGCTCAGCCTGAAAGGGATTGGCCTAGATTCGTCGAAATATCATCAGAAAGGGTGCCAGGGTTAAAAGAGGGTGTTTGCTCACTCAATTTAGTCACTTGCAATTATATATATTCTCGAGTCTCATCATTCAAACGTCTTACAAGACTAGTAGCTTATTTTTTGCGTTGGAAAAATTTAAAATCTCAAAGAAATCGTCCACTCTCATGTCAAGAAATAGTCGAGGCTGAACGTCGCTTGGTGGCAATGATACAACGCGAAAGATTCCCAGCGGGGATCAAACTTCTCGCAACCGCTCGAGAAGCAGCTACCGGTGAAATTACAGTTTCATATCGAAAACCCACCAAGTTCGACGAGCTGAATCCCTTTCTTGACGAATACGATCTCATTCGAGTGGGGGGTCGTTTGAAAAAGTCACAATTAATCTACAATCAAAAACTCCTTCTCTTATTGCCTAGTAAACACCCGATTACCGATCTCATCATCCGTGAATGTCATGAGGATAATAAGCACTTGGGTATTCAGTCGACGTTGTATGCTCTTAGAGAAAAATTCTGGATTTTGAACGGTAAAAATCAAATAAGAAAAATCGTTCATCACTGTGTCGAATGTATTCGACAACGACCCGAGACAATGCAGGCTCAAATGGCAGTCTTGCCCGAGGTCAGGGTCACAGAAGCGCCAGTCTTCAGTCGTACAGGGATAGATTTTTTCGGACCAATTCTCATTAAGGAAAAGAAGGATCGCAATAGGATCTTTATCAAAACTAATGGTTGCGTTTTTATCTGCATGGTGCCCAAGGCGGTGTACATCGAACTTGCAACCGACCTTTCCACAGAAGGTTTTTTGGCGGCGTTACGTAGATTTATCAGCCGGAGAGGTGTTCCAGAACACATATATTCGGACAATGGTACAAACTTCGTAGGGGCCAACAAAGAACTTCGCGAAATCTATGATTTACTTGATACAGCATAATTCAAGCATGCGATAGGGTCCTTTGCATTATCCAAAATAATTGAGTGGCATTTTAACCCACCTTTATCCCCTCATTTCGATGGTCTTTGGGAAGCAGCTGTAAAGAGTTTCAAGCATCACTTGAAACGGGTATTGAAAAATCAAAAACTCACTTATGAACAACTCAACACTTTGTTAATCGAAATCGAAGCAATATTAAATTCTCGGCCTCTATACGCGCTTTCAGCTGATCCCAATGATCCCTCAGCTATCACTCCTGCTCACTTATTGATAGGTCGTCCTTTCAATTTCTTACCCGAGAAACATCTTGTTTCAGTGCCTGACAATCGTCTATCGATGTACAACTTCATCACGAAGGCTCGTCAGGATTTCTGGAGCAAATGGTAAAAGAACTACCTTAACGAGTTGCAAACTCGCCAGAAATGGCACAAATCAACCGAGGAACTAAAAGTTGGTTCAGTCGTCAAATTAATGGAGGACAGTGTTGGATGTGCACGCTGGCCATTGGGAGTGATCAGGGCCGGATTAAGAATGTGGGGGCCCCAGGGCCGATCAATGCGTGGGGGCCCTTTTGCGGTCACAAATTAATTACATTATACAATAAGATTATGTCTTCAATTAATTTTATTTATTTATTATCTCAATTTTAACTTAGTCATATAATACAGCGTAGAAGTCAGTAGAGTTAAACTAAAGTAACTTGTTTCAAATTGCATCTGTATACAGTAGTAACAAATGTACTATCAAATTTTCATATTAGAAAAACTTTTTACTGCATTTCTCATTCGCGAAATTCTTAACAATATCATCAAAAGTTATTTCTCGAAGTATGTCTCTTTCTGAACTCAGAAGTACCAAATGAACCAGTCGATCTTCTTCCATGCTCGAACGAAGTCGACTTTTGATCAATTTCATTTTCGAAAATGACCTTTCACTCGTACAATTAGTCACTATCATCGATAGGTACAAACGCAAAACAATTTCTGCATTAAAAAACGTCGAATGTAATCTATTTTTTTTTAAAATGCGGTATAAAAACATTTCAACTGGTTCATTTTCTTTTTTTTCTTGGAAATCAGCGAATTCTTTAAGCTGTATAAGCTCGTTTGCCAAAGTTGCTTCCAAATCTTCAGAGTACGTATCTACAAGATTAGAAGCATTTTTTGCGGTTTCATTGGATTCCATATCGAGCAGACTAGCCATGAAATTGAATTTTTCCACGACAAACTTATAAGATGAAATTTTTTCATTTAATGCGGTCATCAATTTATCTATCACCGGAAGAAAAGCTTTCATACGAAATTTGTCTCTCGCTGAATGTTGTACCGCGGAGACCTGAGACTCCTGATAGTCAAGGTATTGCAACCGTACATTACTTGATCTGATCCGAAGAGATTCAAAGTCACAAGTCCTTGAAAAAGTTTTTGCTGCTTCCTCGTAAGTTTCGAAAGCATGTCTTTTCGATTCCACAAAAGATTTTAAAGATTCTAAGCAATTAGCAGCGACTCTCAGGGTCATGGTAGAACTTTGTAAAGATTTGCTACTAGAATCGAATCTTTCGAGAATCTCATTCCAAAATACAATGTATATAGCTGTTTCAAGGCTACTTATTTTGTTTACAAGACCCCGAGCTTGATTTCTTACGATATCTTTCTGTTCAACGTCATCTCGTATTGAAATTAATGCTTCTGAGATAGGAACAAACCCAGTTTTCAACGCTTTCGTAGCATCAGCACGACATGAAAAGCGAGTGCTACTTAAATTCTTGAGACTATAAGATATTTTCAAAACTGACCATTTTTCTTTGAGAATTTTATATCGCGCCGGTGAACTCGTAAAAAACACGTATAGCTCTTCAACGAAATCGAAAAAAATAACCGCATGAGGGCCTGCACTAGCTGCTGCCTTGCCTACCAGATTCAATGAATGTACGCAACATGGAATGTAAGCTGCTTTGCTATTTACTTGAAGTATTCTAGCCTGCATTCCTTTGTACTTGCCACTCATATTTGGCGCGGTGTCGTACGATTGGCCGCGACAATCTTGAATATCAATGCCGTGCTCCTGGAGGAAATGAAGAAGAGCGTCCGCCATTTTTGTCCCCGTGTGGCCACAATTGGGGAGAAAAATCAAGAACCGTTAAAAAATTAAAAAACCTATTTGTTCGCATTTTTTGGGGGGGGGCCCCAAAATGTGGGGGCCCCGGGCCGCGGCCCCGTCGGCCCTACCCTTAATCCGGACCTGGGAGTGATCATCGAGATATATCCTGGGAGCGATGGCATCGCCCGTGTGGCAAGGATCAAGACTGCGAGCAGTAGCTATAAGCGTAATATCACTCGACTGTGTCTTTTACCGACCGCGTGAAAGTCACAGCCGGGTAAAGGTCCAAGCGTCAAAGAACCAACTTAGAATAGTATAGGAGAGTCTGGAGTAGGATTTGACCGAGGGGTCATTTTCTTAGTTTTTTTTGCTAGGGCAGATAGATCTAGTGCGAGTTAAGATAAACTCATTGTACATATTGTAGATAAGTTCCATCTCGTTAAAGTTTCAAATATTTGATAAGGACACCATCCACTTGGTTGTCAAATTAGACTAAGCGTTACTTTGTTGTGATCAAACTCACCAAATCATTGGATCAGTCCCTCCAAGGGAAACTGACCTCATTATTATTGCATTAATCATCGTTCTTTGTTCTTGTTGTTTATCGGTCTGTATCGATAGTAGTTTTGAGGAAATGCATTTACTTTCTTCGTACGGATTATAATCATATTCGATTCTGCTTCACTTTGTTGAATGTAATTCTACTAACTTTGCAGCGCTTGCCGGGAGTATGTTACGTCGTAACAAAAGGTTGAGATCAAGCGAGCATTTTCATGCAAGTTTGAACGCGTCGAATTCGCGCGAGTTTGACCGGAATGTAGATGGGAGCGGGCAAGAGTACGAGTGGAAGGATGGGTGTATGCGCGAGAACGGCGTTTGGCTCGGCGCAGTGGTCACTTAGCTTTCATCGATCGGTCCGTAGAGAGCTCTCGCGCGTCCGGTCGTTATTGTACGCAGTTCGTGCGTTTTACTTTCCACTTTCCACGAGTGAAAGTTGGACTCCAATCGACTCAGCGCGATTGGAAGTTCCGTCCGCGAACCGACAAAATCATCGATCCCCTTTCCATATGTGAAAGCGGGATTTCGATCGACTCAGTGCGATCGGAGACTCCCTAGCGAGTCAAAATAAAATCTAAACGACCACGTGCGCGACGCTAACGCCGGGTTTCTCAAGCTTTCGTTTTAACAGAGTTATTAAAATGTCTTCGTGTCGCGATTACCCTTTGTATTATCTCACTTAGTTCAAACAAAACACGTCGGTTATCGCATTCGCACCCCCAATTTTGTCGATCTAAGGCTCTGGAAATATTTTTCCAGTTATGAAAACCATTTCGTTTAAGACTAATACCGGTATTATCAAATAATTTACATGGAAGGAAAAACAACGAGTTTGTTTTTGTCGGATAAATTAACCAGTCCCTGTTAACTTCATCGCTTTTCAATAAAATTCGTTCACAATGTGAAGATTCAAAACGCCAGGACATTCGTGTTTGGGAATCACAGACTTGAACTGGGCCTCTTTCAACAAGTGTTTGCCGGACACTGTGTGACATCAAATTAGGCCACATGACAGGGTCATTACTAATAATGTACTTATCTACAGTGTTTTCCACGTTTTTCTGTGCTATTTCTTGTAGATCTTCCATTTCTTATACCTCGTGTATTTTATTACTGTCTCCTCCTAGGTCTTCACTTTGTTCAGGATCGACTTTTTCGTGACTCTCTTGACATTGAAACAGAATTTGCTTGCGTTATTATTGGAACAGAGTTGAAGTTGATTTTAAGTACGCACACTAGGATGATCCAAAAATTCAATTTCTGCTGATCGCCCCCCCCCCCCCCCCACCCTAATTCGTTCGTTTTCGAGAAAGAGATGTTCCGTATTCTTTTTCAAATCGATCAACTTTGTAGATGTGAGCCATGGCCGTGAACCCTCCCCGGCCATGGCTCCGCCCCTGGACCTCATCAGAAGAGGTTATTTTAATACGAACAACAATTTGTGACAGTTTTTAAGATAACTACATGCGCTTAGTGAAAAAATAAGGTGCCCACAACTGTTCAAATGTTGGTGCCCACAGCTGGAAAATGCAGAGCTGTCAAAAAATGACCATCCAATTCTTTAGTGCGGTCATTTTATTGAAACCGATATAAAATCACAAAATATATTGAATTTCCTTAATAAATGTAGGATACTTACTTTTTCGCATCAATTCACTTCGGTTTGTCGCACTTCAAACAGAAGTGGGAGAGCGGGAGTGGTGGTAGACGCATGCGCGTGGTAGACGCGTACGTCACAGAGTAGAGATTCTCGCAAGCGTTTACCACCACTCCCGGTCTCTAGGAGAAAGAGTAGGGAACTCGGAACATGTGTTCCCGGAGGAAATTTCCCCGAGTTTGGCATGTCTGCTTTAGAATTTCCTAGAATATAATTTCAGAATCTTTAGAATTATTATTCTTGTCAATAAGTACATAAACCGTTCTTGTTAAGCTGTGTCGCCTTGCCCTTGCATTACAATGTACTCATCTCGTTCTCCGCCTGTAGCAGCCCCTGGCCCTCACCATCCTTTGCAGCAATTCAACCCCAATTACTTTCAGTCCTCTGGGCAGCTATCAGTACAGCCCTCGCCGACTGCCTGTTCGCCGGCTGCTGGGCTGTCTTGTGCCTCTTCACATTCTTAGCCCCCCCCCCCCTGTACAGTGGGACGAAAATGGGTTGCTGGGTTCAAAAATCAGTCCACAACGCATTTCCCAACCAAATTAGACAAACCAAAGCGCAAAGTACTCGGAAAGGATTTTACTTTAGCGGATCACTGCCAGAAAAATGCAACACAGATTCTCTAATCACCAAATTTTACACCAAAGTTGCGAAAAAATTCTCCATCAAAACTGGTTGCACAACGAAGTCAATAACTGAAAAATCGATTCATTCAATCATCAATTATGTACCTGAATAGTCTTATTCATGTAATAATAATACTATGAAACTTTTTATTTTACTGTATATTGAATCAATAACTTTGCAAATTGTTTTTTCCCCCGAAAAAACGAAATTAGTAGCCTGATAAACTCAGAGTTCTAGATTTTACTCAAATTTACTCAGAAAAATAGATATGTATGAAATTTTGCATTAATACAAACTTTTTGGCTTTTGAGGTTATGTTAGTCGAACTATGGGGATATAGGTTAGAAGTATTGAATGAGTTATACTATCCAGGTACATAATTGATGATTGAATGGATCGATTTTTCAGTTATTGGCTTCGTTGTACAACAAGTTTTGATGGAGAATTTGTTCGCAATTCCGGTGTAAGATTTGGAGGTTGGAAAAGCAAATTTTGCAACTTTCAGGCAGTGATGTGCTAAAGTAGAACACTTTCCGAGCCATTTGCACTTTGGTTTGTCTCATTTGGTTGCGAAATGCGTTGTAAACGTAATTTTGAACCCGACAACCCATTTTCGTCCCACTGTGCCCCGGTGAGATGTCCTCTGAGCCACTTCCTCTCTTCTGAGTCTCGGTGCTGGTTTTCGGCGTTGTGGTTACCTATCTTCCAGCTCTCGCAACTGCTTTACTGGCCTGCCGCGCTTGCCTCCTCATTTTTCTTTTCAAGGAACCGTTGATGCTTTTTTTTTCTTGGGGGAGACATTGGCCGCTTCCGTTTCCATAACTTCATTCGAGAGGACCGGCAATCCCTAGGCTCCCGGATGAACTAGGGGCACAGCCACCACCTAAATTTGGCTAGTTGGAGAGACAGATTGGGAGGAGAGGGTTATGTTAGGCCCGTTTGAGACCAACCCCTCTCCCCATTCTGCCACCTCCCTTCCTACTTCCTTCGAATTTTTGTTTTTTAGCGTGTTCATTTTGATCCCACGAGCAGCTAGGGAAATAAAAGGTTTGGCCCTGTAGAGCCCCTCATGAAGGGGTAAGGCTACTTATTCGGGGAGGTCATCTGGTGTCCCCGAGAGGTCCTTAGGACACCTCTGTACCCCTAGGTGCCAAAGTGCCACGGGCACGCTCACTCTACACCCGTGGCTGAATGAATATTTGTTTGTAGGCCACCATAGCAACTGAGTTTTGTTTCTTGATTGCTGTGCGGGACGTAGGTCATTCCCGTCCCGATTCCAAAACTGGATATCGGTCCGGGAGGAACCTCGACTCAAGAAGCCAGAAGGCCCGTGTTAGGTAGGCTCTTTCACCCTTCTAACATACTACAGTCATACATATCAGGAGAGCCCGTTTATAGGGATCCTTCCAATCTCACCCATGATCACATATAATGTGTCACAGCACAAAAAATCACAAAAAATGTTTTTAAAAAATAATGTCATTCACCTCGACGTATATTATGATTGACTCCGATTATCCATTGAGGTAAAAAATTTGTGTTTTTATACAACTAATTAATTTTTTTTGTATATAGATTCATTAGTGTTAATTAATTTAACTTTTATAACAGATGTTTTGTTTCTGAAGAAGGCCTACAGTTGAGGCCGAAACGTTAATAAAAAGAAATTTTGACTGAAATTCTTTTCTTAAACATTTTTTATTCTAAATTGATCGTAAGACCGAAAAAAAAATAGAAAACTTTGTTTTCTCTCATATTTCTGAATATAAAAAGACGATCGAAGGAAGCTTGATTTGCTGATTTCTTTAGAAATCTGGAGGTTTATCAACAAACTGGTCTATAACGTTCTGTGAACCATGGGATATTTGAACTACATTTTTCAAAGGTGTGGAGAATCTACTCGTCTAGACATTGGAAATTGGATAAATACCCGAAGGAGGTTAGTCCACTTAAAGGAACAACGTACCTTTTTAATAAGGTGTAGAAAAAATTCTCTGATTCCAGCACATATACAAAATTGTACTAATAATTATAATTTAAACAATTCACATTATAAAACCTCCGTTAAAGTACAAAATGTAAAACATACTTATCAGAAGAAAATCCTTAATTGTGAAATTAGTAATGTAATTGACAACATTAAAGAATTAGGCAATTATTCCAATTATTTAAAATATAGATTAGATAGAAGAATTACAGAAAACTCAATTGTCAATTTTTTTCAATCACAAGAATGTAGTCTACAAAAATTGAAATTTCAACAAAGGGAAGCTCACATAGAGAAATTTAATTTATTAAATGATAGATTTTTAGATGAAAAGAATAGATACAGAGACTTAAGAGTTAATAAATGGTTTAAAAATTTACCTACTGTAACAATTCCTGATGAAACAGCTGAAACCTTAGCTTTGGGTACTAAATTTGGGATTTCTTACAACTCTAACAACATCCCTACTAATAATATCATTGCTGATATAGAAAATTGTATAAAAAACATTGAAGATGATAATAAAAAATCAAATGTTTGAAAGATAGTTACAGATTCAATCTCAAATCATAAAAAAATTAACAAATTTAATAACTCCAATCAAATTTCAGATATGGCTTCTAAATTCCAAAATGACCATAAAGATGTTATCTTTGTGAAAGCAGACAAGGGTAATATCTTAGTGGCCGCAAATTCAGATGATTACAAGTCAACAATTGAAAATCTTTTACAGAATAATATTTTATATAAAAAAGCTAACACTGGTTTAGTTCCGTCCATAGAAGAAAAATGTAATGGTATTATTTCTTGATGGGAAATAAAAAGATACATAAATGAAAATTTAGCTTATAAATTAAAAAACCATGGTTGTGTTTCAGCAAAAGCATACGCCCTTCCCCAGGTTCACAAACCAGAATTAAAATGGAGATTAATTGTCTCTACTATTGGTTCTCCGACTTACAATTTATCAAAATTTTTATCCAATCTACTAAAGCCCATATCCGGAAAAACTGATTCTTTTATAAGAGGTAGTTGGAGCTTTAAAGAAAAAATTAATAATTTTAATGTTCCTAATACGCATTCACTTGTTTCACTATACGTTATATCTATGTTCGATAACATTCCGTTGGATTTATTTTTGGACGTTATAGAAGAAGAATTACAATTATTTAAAAATTTAACTAAAATATCAAACTCAGAGATTTTAACAGCTGTCAAAACTGTTTTCAACAATACTGTTTTTTCATTTAATAACAAATTTTATAAACAAATTTCTGGTTGCCCCATGGGTTCCCCTTTATCACCTATTACATCCAATCTTGTTTTGGAAGATGTTGAAAAAAGAGCCTTATCTAAATTAAGCTTCAAACCACTTATCTTTAAGCGTTATGTGGATGATTTCTTTACTATTGTTCCTACAGATAAAATCCAAGAACTTATTAACACATTCAATAGTATAGAAGAATCTCTACAATTTACTTTGGAAATAGAAAATAATAATACTCTAAACTTTTTAGATCTGTCTATTAAAAAAACTAATAATGGAAATTTAATTACAAATTGGTTTAAGAAACCGTCATGGTCAGGCCAATATTTGAATTACCATTCTCACCATCAATTTAGTCAAAAGATTGGATTAATTAAAGGTTTAATAGATAGATGTATCAAATTAAGTGACATCAATTTTAGAAAAGAAAACTTAGACCAATTAAAAATTACTTTACAACAAAATAATTATTCACCACCTTGAATTGAAAGTGTTATTAAGGAAGGAGTACATGAAATTTACAAAAGCTCAATTAAAGATAAGAAAAAAACAAAAATGGTTTGAAAATTATAGACAAACTGATTTACGCGTTTCATGACCTCACGTACAAGGGTTATCAGAAAGATTAAAAAATGCGTTAAAAAAGTTTGCTATTAATGTATATTTTAGAAATGATCACACATTAAAAAAATGTTTTACTAACATAAAGACTCCGAAAAAAATGAGAATATCTCTAACGTTGTTTATCTAATAAAATGTAAAGGATGCAATAAAGTTTATGTAGGTGAAACTGGTCGTCGGTTGGAAAATAGAATATCCGAACATAAAAGGGATTGTAGAATTGGTAACTTAAATACAGGCCTCTCACAACATTCTTGGAACTCTGATCATTATTTTGATTTCGATTTTAAAAATATTAAAATTCTCGCTAAAGAAAAAAACTCTTATAAAAGAAAAATTCTAGAATCAATTTCCATAAATAAATATATAAAAGTATCTATTAATTTAAAAACTGAAATTCTTAACATAAATCAATATTACAATAGCATCATCCATTAAATTGAATTCCCCATCACATTTGGCGCACTTTTCATTTGGAATTGATTTTGTCCATTCCTGTAATCTTATCACTTTAACTTGTCCAACAGGACCCTGCAATTCAATAATAAGGTCTATCCCTTAAAATATGACTATCCTTTTCCCTAAGAACACCATAAAAGTTATAACCGTGGAAACAGTGTTAGTCCTAAGAGAGAGTGGCGCGTAGCTTAGATCACAAAAGAAAAATTGAATGCTAGATCGAAATTATTGAACGGAAATTTGAGGCTTGAACATATCAAAGATACCCATAGAACACAGATAAAAAAATAGCTATCTCTTATGACATTTCTTTACTCAAGGGAGATCCACTACCCTGCACAAGTATAACGTCAAATAAAATCGTCGTGAAAGAAGAAATTTCAAAGCAGGTAAATAAAATGCTAACTAAGAGAATAATAAAAGCGTCGGACTCACCATTCAATTCACCACTTTGGGTAGTTCCGAAAAAATGCGACGAGTCGGGAAAACCTAAATGGAGGCTTGTAACTGATTTTAGAAAGTTAAATAAAAAAACAGATGAAGATGCCTACCCACTGCCTGTAATCGATGGAATTCTGGACCAAATAGGAAAAGCAAAATTTTTTTTATTTTATCTAGACGACATCGTTGTCTTTGGAAGTACACTCCAAGAACAGAACGAAAATCTGATCATCTTATTTGAACGCTTACAGGCTACTATACTCAAATTTCAAACAGGCAAGTGAGAGTTCCTTCGACCGGAACTGAAATTTCTGAGACTCGTGATCACAGAAAGCGAAGTGAAACCAAATTCGTATAAATTATCAGCAGTCCAAAATTTCAAAAGACCCGAAAAACAAGAAGAAGTCATATCTTCCTTAGGACTAGCCGGATATTACTGAAAATTTATAAAAAATACTTATCTACGGTAGCTCAGCCATTAACAGAACTGCCAAAGAAAAATCAACCCTTTAATTGGACGCCATCTTGCCACCGATGCAAGCAGTGTTGGACTGGGGGCAATTTTATCTCAACAACTTTCAATGAACCTGTGTTAAACTTCACCACTCCCGAAAAAGAAACGTTAGCAATCATATGAGAAGTTAAGCGGTTTCGACAATATCTTCTTGGACGTTGATGAGGTGGAGATTTCAGATGGAAGCATACACATACTAGATCGGATATGAAAAAGGGGAGGTAAACACGGCAGCTGACGCGCTTTCAAGAACGTACCCTATTCAAAATCAAAATCTCTCAGAACAATCAGGAGAAAATGCACAAATCAGTCAAGTAAATGACTCCCAAGTAGTCGATGAGATTGGTACATCATCCATCAGGCGAAGATAACAAACCAATTCCTGGAAAATATCAAAATCATCAAGTGACGAATGAAAAATGAATTCAAAACGATTACGTAAACTGGAAAAGAATTCATCTGCCTAGTAAATTGAAAATCAAACCTATTGTCAATGGAATGAATTGGATTAAAATAAGTAAACAAAATAATTTCTTCTTGCTAAGAATCCAGTCAGTAGACTATAACGAAGAAAAATGGGTCAAACTCCTCTACATATAAATTAAAATTTTCATTAGAAAGAAAACCTGGAGCGTACTTTTTCATATGAAGGATGCCTTAATTAAAATTACGGAAAGCGTACGCATTTGAGATATGTTGAATTTTCTACTACGTGGCCAGTGGTCACTTTGGCGAAAATAAAACAATCAAGAGATTACGCGAACAAACATCGTGGGAAAATATGGAAAAAGACGTAATCGACTTCTTTCAAAAGTTTCAAGCATTCCAACGTGAAAAGCTGACCCGAATTCATCCAAAGGTTGGAGCAGTCATTCCGAAAATGCCAACGCAGCCGAATGAGAAGATCGCGATGGACAGAGCTGGTCCATTACTGGAAACAACGAGGGGAAACAAATATATTGTAGCAATTCAAGATATTCTCACGGAATAGATACTTCTTATAGTACTATGGCATATGATGAGCGGAAGCATACTAAATAACCTTCTATATCATTACATTTACATATTTTGTTCTCCAAAGTACATCTTAACTGACCAGGGCGTTAACCTTGTATCGGTATTGGTTCAAAAATTTGAAAAACTTTTCAGAATCAAGCACATCGAAACAACTGCTTTCCATTCACAAAGTAATAGATCCCTTGAGAGAACTCACGAAAAAATCAAAGATTTGTTGAAGAAATACATGGCTGATAAAGAGACAGAATAGGACCAAACCCTGGACCTAAAATGCTTAGCATTTAATGCCGTAGTTCACGAGAGTTTATACAACGGTAAATTCCCTTGAAATTGTTCATGTCTCTCAAAATAATACTGGATTTTAATAAATATTGATATTTAATGGTGTTGTTTTCAAGTTCTAAGCTATAAATTTAAATTAATTTGGTGCTTCCAGCGTTATAGCGTGCATTTTTTATGACCTAATTGTTCCTCACTTTTTGTTACAGAATGCGCTTTGACATTAATCCAGGAGAAGGGCATAAGAGGGGCCGTAAAAATTGCAAAAATGGTCGGGATCCGAAAGCAGGATCATTAATTGACAAAATTGTCGACATGATTTAGCAGAGATTGAAAATGTGATGATTATTATTATTACTGAAGTAAATGTTTGCATGTAATTTTAGAAAACTCAACAGAAGTTTGTGTTTTGGGGTGTCCATTAAAGTGCGAATTAGATCCTAAAAATTTTATAAATGTATTAATACTCTCGATCAAAAGTGACTGAAGTTCGAATGTTCGATTTTTAATAAAGTTAGCTTAGCTTGGTTCACATTATCTTATGCTTTTATAGACTTTAAAATTATCTCCATCGATTTTGAAATTTTAACAGTTATGATTATGTTCACATATAGTTTATTTGGAGAAGCAAGCTTGCAAGCTTGAAATATAAGTAATGATAAAGACGAGGGACCAACCTGAACTATTGTGCACATTTGTTTCTCACAGGAATAGTATTTGAAAAAAATAATTTTTTGCGTACAAAATTTAGAAACGACCAACATAACCATGTCACTTCTTGAAATATAATAAAAAGTTTTGAAAAAGCTCATAAATAACTACTCGTAGTTCTCATTTAACCTCATTAATACTAATGAATATAAGTCATTAAAAATTAAAATGTATTCAATATATTCCACAAATTTTGGGGAATTTTCCTTACTAAACTTTTGGTAAACTTCCCCAAAATGTAGGCATTATTACACAGCAGCGTAGAGAATTTTTCCCATAGAATGTTGGGGAAAATTCACCAAATTTCGAGTAACATTCCACACGAATGTTTGGGGAATATTCCCCACCAAACTTTGGGAAAAATTCCACAAAATGTGTGGAAATTTGCGTCAACAGAATCTTGGGGAAAATTCCCCAAGAAATTTATTACAGTGGGCATATTAGGTGCACTAAGCCCAGGTCTTTACACACATTAGTCTAAAATTTAATACAAATATTAACACGTGCCCCAGAGCTGTTGAAATTTTAAATGGAAAATACACATATTTTTCTCAATCCTCTTTACTCAAATATCCGTACATTTTCTTGAAGTAGACACGAATAAAAGAAACCCGAAACGAGAACTAATTTTTTTCAGAAATTTTGAAATATATTGTCATTGAGTTTGAGCTCTCCAAAGTACACATTTTTCGTTTTTTCTATTAGGAGCCTTATAAATTCGCATTTAACTTTTTTCCAATCACATTCCAACGAAATTTGGGTTGTGCAAATTGCTTCGCGAGATTCATTAGTTCATGTTAGACCTATGTGCATGTTTACAAAAATAGTGCATATGGCCCAAATATTGATCAGACGTTGGTAAAGGTGAGACAAAAATACCAAAATCGTCGACAATTACGATTTAGACCTAATTATGCTGCAATTTTTTCTAACTTATTATTATAATATTCATAATTCAGTACTATTATCAATAAATAATTATTTAGCTATTGAAGAAGTCGTATTATTATTGCTTCCGGCAATTTGTAGTGGTTTGGCAACTTCTTTAAAAGCTAGAAACGCGAGTAAGATTTTTTATGTATAAATTTCATTTTTAGTCGCAGTAGTTCATATTTCATGAAGAAGCTCTGGTAAAGATATGTAACAAAAATATGTATGTATTTTTGATGAAAACTCTTTTCATGCCGTTGGATTCGAAGAAATTATTATTCCAGATGTTACAAAAATAGTATTATCGTAATCGTTGACCATCTTGCAATTATTGGACAAAGTACCAAAACAGTAGTCAATTGTCATACCATTCGTAGTACCCTGCCAAGTAAGTATGTATTATATTTTTTCAATACTTGCGTAATGGTCCACGAGTACGATGAGACCAGTTATTTCAACAGTGATAATTTATCCATGTACTTAATAATATTAAGTGTAAATTGGACAAGTTTTAACGAAAATTGTTTCATATGTGCATCAGTTGATGTTTGGAAAAAAATTTTATACTAACAATCACTACAAATTACCGTAAACGTTAATAATAATACAACTTCTTTAATAGCTAGAGAATTATTCATTGATAATAATAGTAAATCATAAATATTATATTAACAAGTCGCAAAAAACTGCCACATAATTTGGTCTACAATTTTTATAAATATATACATAGGTCCAACAAGGACTCATAAATCTCTAGCAATAATTTACGCAACCCAAAATTCGTGAACATGTGTTTGCCAAAAGTTAAGTGCGAATGCATAATGCTCCCAGTGGAAAAAAACACAAAATGTGTATTTTGGAGAGCTCAAACTCAAGGATGATATATCTCGAAAATTCTGAAAAAACTGCGTCTCATTCTTTGTATCATGTACTACAACTGAGCAAAGTTTCATTCATTTATGTCTATTTCAAAAAAGGATATGAATATTCGAGTAAATAAAGCTAAAAAATACGTGTATTTTCACGATAATTCTCATTTCTTAATCATCCACTAAACCTCGATGAGAACAATATTATCCGCAAAGTCGAATGCTTTGGAAATTCCCCGAGGACTGTTGCGGTAGACATCGGTGATGATGGGTTCGACTTATTAACAGAACGAGATCAGCGGTGCCTATGCGCAATATGAGTAATCCATCTTGTGCCCAGGCAGATTGTCTCTCCGTTTTAGCTAATAGCATATACCTATACCATCTAGCAACCACTGGACCGTATACCGAGTGAGTGAGAATTAGAGAGAAAAGTCGAAGACATAGTAAAGCGTACGGGAAGACCGACTATCATCGACACCGTCCACACGCGGAGAAAAGAAACACGTCGAGCGTGAACCTCCTTCTATTTCATATTCTCCGGATACTCGTAGTGATCCGTGCCACCACTAAATGTTAAATAACAAAGTCAACTATCAAAACGAAATTAAAAACTAAACAATCTCAAAATTATTAATGAATTGAAATAACAATCTTTAGGCTTTAACGATAGACTAGAATCGATATAGAATATTTTGACCAATTGATCGAATCCAAATTGCATTCAGAATAGGAAGCCAGATGGTTCCGAGTGATGAATAAAGTAAATTGTAACCGAACAATAGTGGCAAAATAGTTATTTGTGATACAAGTGCGTAAAATATGTGATTGTGTGCGAGTGTGAATTTTGCATAATCATATGAGTTAACAATCACCTACGCGCACGTCTATCACACGCTATTTTTTGCAACGCTCGTTCGAAAAAGTTGTCAGGAGGTGGTAACGAAAAATACTAATTTTATTTTGCACAGACTGGAGTAAAGAAATTACAACAAAAAAAAATAAAAAATTTCAGTGTTTGAAAAAAAATGTTTGAAAAAAATGTTCTGAAACAAAATTTTGTGCAAAAAAATTTCAAAAAAAAAATGTTGGCGTTTATGCTTTTTTACCCCCCCCC
>CAKNXH010000865.1:40094-52397 GCA_932178445.1 Andricus quercusramuli | reverse complement strand
CGAAACCCTAACAACAAAACTTCAATCATTAAAACATTCGTTCAAGTAAAATGTAAATTTATTTCAAAAAGATACCAACACCAGTGTTTAAAGTTACCTATGCCAGTGTCTAAAGTACATCATTTCGAATGTGCGCATGCGCAGCTTTTTCACCAGTGTCTAAAGTAAGCCATCTTCAAACTGCGCATGCGCGAAAATTTTTCCACGCACAGTCTGCTCAAATAAGGTACTTTAGGCACCATCTACATGCATGCAAACGTCAACTTTAGATGTGGGTGTTGCAAAAACATTATTCATTCATTGATTAGAATTAATCAATAAATGAATTTAACAATAATTGATCACGAAGCCAATAGATTGAGTGATAGTAGATTGCATCAAAAGATCTAAATTAGCAAGTGTGAAATAAAAATCGAAATCATTAAGTTACTAATATGGGTTTCATTCTTCTGGAAAATCATTATAAACAGAACTTGCGACAATAAAAAGTTAAATCTGAAAAGACCTATACTCTTTATTAGGTATAGGATTTTGATTCCGAATATTAAGGGAATAATTTAAGTGAGCTGCATGCATAGCAACAGCGCTCGTGTGCCTTCCGGCCGGGATGGAGGTCCCACGCTCGAGGTGCGGACTCAGCTAAAAACCCTACCAAAATCATACATACCTTGATGGACGAGGCGAATCGCGTCCCGGTATCTTTAGCATTCAACGCCGACTTCTCACCTACGTCGGAAGTCAGGTACGCGATCGGAACCCCCTGGGTTCCATGCTCCATCTCGTCTTTTGCCGGCGCGTCACATCGCGATTGCCGTCCAAAACTAAATTTCAAAGCACGGAATACACCGGGTTTTTACCGAGTCGACAATAGAGTGAAAATCAAAATTGCTTTGTGCACCCGGAGTTCAGTGAATTCTCAAATAAGAGAATACAAAAGGACTAGAAAGTCAGAAGACTTGGTATGTGTTGGTCTCCCCTACTGAGACCACAACGGCAGGGGGAAACCAATAACAATACTCCGACACTAAAACATCTACATAGGAATTAATCCAAATTATTAAGTGGAAGATGTCAAGGTTCGGGCGGCACGCGAGTGTGACGTGTGTGTGGTGCGAAGACGCTCGGTACTTCGGCCCTTTTCCGATCATGGGAAATTTATAATTATTCTCGATTTTTAATAAACCTATGTAATCAAGTGGAAACCTACATTAATCATTGATACCCCGTCCCTATTCCACCACTAACGTGTAATAAGTGAGAAACTTCTCGAAGGAAGTTCACGGATCCACCACAAATATAAATTGAACAAGCTAATTCGATTAGCTTGGTCTGTCGTACCTCCGACTTACCAACGAGGTCTTGTGGCACTCTACCAACTTTATCGCCAAACTTTAACGCGAAAATTAATTAATTAATCAATTATTAATTAATTAAGTGAAAGTTGGTTCGTGACAGACAGAATGGTGGCAGCGGTGGGATCCGAACTTCGACCCCACTTACTACTAAATTTTTGGTGGAAATAGTTCATTCAATTTGATAATTAAAATCAAAACACTTCAGTGACAATTTTTATCACTCGAATATCGACATTCTGCAGTCAGGTCGACATGACAGCTAGGGCGGGGATACACTGGTAATCCAAATTTATGACAGTTATTTTTACCGATTCTGGTTATTTTAGTGAATATCAAATTTCAGATTCCATGACATAGATAGATCTGTTTGAAATTGTACTTATGTTATAAATACAATTCGAACCAAGTCTGTGATTGTCGAAACTAAATCTGAACTAATTAAATGGAAATATAGAGAGATTAAGCAAGCCTAACTGGCCAGCCGAACCCTCTCCCAAGGATCACTCTACAAGCCTAACTGGCCAGCGTGTGATCGGTTTCTCTTTAATTATTCCAGAAAATAGGAGGTTAGGGAATACCTTGATTGGGCTCTTCCTTGGGGAGTGTTTAATTGAATGTGCAAGGGGGCTAGACAAGCCTAACTGGCCAGTCTACGTCCTCTCCAAGGGCCAATTTGCAAGCCTCACTGGCCAGCGGTTGATTGGCGTCCAATTATCTGTTCTCTATGTGACTGTCTAATTCGGGTTATTACAACCTGTAGTAGAAGGAGCATTCTAAGCTATCGGTATCTTGCAGCTCAGCTTCCATGACATCAATAGAATTGTTTCGAGTTTTATTTATGTTAATAAATACAATTTGAACTAATTCTGTGATATTGGGGACCTAAATTTGAATTAATTAATTGGAAATGCACAGAGATAAAGCAAGCCTAACTGGCAAACTACTGCCGCGCGGCAGGCTTAGCTGCCGTGGCGGGTCGAGTCAAAATCTCGTGGCAGTACCTGCTGCCGCCATAAAGGTCCAACCTGCCACGGATGCTTTTTTTGTTAACCGGTTCGAGTAACGGGGATTACAATTAAAAACTAAAAATTCTTAAATTTCAAAATTAGCAATTTGAAAATTTGAAATTCGAAATCTGTGAGTTTTTGCGATCAACAAGAATCTAAGAAATGTCTCAAAACCCAAAAATTCAATAAACAATAACACTTTCAGTTTACATTCAATTTTAATTATTAGAAACGTTTTAATTTCAAAAATTAGCATAGAATGGCATTGTATAAGCTTATGAAATTCTTTTAATGTTCGATCTTCTTATAAAGAAAATATAAAATTACTTTTCATACAGGAATACGAAAAAAACATTTTTAGTTAAAAATGAGGAATTTGAAACAACAAAATTTAAAATTTGTTATTTTTACGACTACATGACAATCTACAATCTTTTCTTAAGAGAATAAAAATCGATTAACGAAAAATACCTAATGTTGGAATTTAATTTTCATTGTAAGGACATTTTTAATTTACAAACTGAGTGTCCAATGGCATTTTATTGAGAAATTTTAATATTCGATACTTTTGTATAGAAAATATAAAATATTTCTCTCTGTGCTTTTTATGATTGCAAGTACCTGTAATTAATAATATGATTGATCCGATAGGGCCAACATGGAAAAAAGGAGAGGATAAGGCAAGAAAGAAAGAAGGGGGTGCAATGTATTAACAAAGTGCATGCAATATTCAAACATTGTACTCTAAATATGAATTATTTTACGATGACCCAATGAGAAACAAAGTCAGTCACTGATTCACTCACCTAGTTCTTAATTAATTGCAATATTTGAACTTATACTTTAAATCTGAATTAGTTAAAAATTGCTAAATAAAATATAAAATAAGTCAGTGATTCAGTCAACATTGACTTTAGCTTCCCAAGAACAACTTTAGATGTGTGTAATCGAAAAAAGTCACAGGTTCCGAATTTAAAACTTTTAAATCGCTAATATAAGAATTTAAAAAAAACTGATAGCTCACTTTTTATTCCCACTGAGCACTCCGTCTCACAATGAACCCCGGCCGAGAAAAGATAATACAACCGAACCCTATGCAGGAGAACCATAGCGTTGACGAACAAAGCCCGGTAGGCGAAAAAAATTTCTTGGGCCAACCCTGCCCTGACCTGAAAAGCGAGCAAAAAGTTTGCCGACCACTGTCTTAGAGTAGAGAAAACTATCTCGGTACGACCTCGAATAGCGGGTCTTGATGACCTCGTGGGTCCCCCCATTCTAGTTTCCAGGGTGTCTCTTCTTGTAAAACTGAATAATCGAGTGGTAAGGGAAAATTTCGAAGTTCTGCCGCAACTTAATCCAACTTGTGTAATTCGTTACGGTTGCTTAATAGAACTCATTGAAAACATGCCAGCGTAAACTTGCTCTCAAATCTCAATTTCTAAACTTGGGTGAAGCCAAAAATTTGGCTCCTGCCTCCTTTGTGGACTCAAATTTTCCCAATCTTAGACATATAAAATAACGTGAATTATAGACCTGAGACATGCCAACACCGGAAGAGGAACACGAGAAAAATCTCACTCGCAACGATAACTCAACACGAGCCAATATGATGGATATGAGTGCCGCGATGGCCACCGCCTTGGAGGGTATGACCCTCCAGCAAAGCACGTTCCACATATCAACTTCCGATAGGAAGGTCCCCCCCTTAAGGAAGTTTATACAGGATATAGAGAACGGTTCGGTCTACGTCACAGAAGCAACTGAACCGTCTTTTATAAAAATCGTCCTGAGTAAACTTAAGGGCATTGCGCGAGAGACTGTTCGATATAAGCAATTTCAAAATCTTAAGGCACTCACCTTACATCTTAAGAAATGTTTCGCTCCCACTAAGAAGTACCAGTGGTACTTCGAGGAAATCGTAAACCTGCGCATGCGTCAAAACGAGAGTGTGAACGATTATTACGATAGGACCTTAGGGCTTATCAGTGGAGCGAAGCACTCATTAGAAGAAAAGTATTCGGGTGCCGACAACAATGCGTCTATGATGATGAAGCCCCTCATCGATTGTGCTCGGGATGCCTATGTTCGTGGATTACCTGGGGATATGTCAACATTCGTGGACACCAGGAATCCAAAGGACATACACGAATCTTACAAACACGTGTTGCACGTAGAGGAACGGCAAAGGTATGCAGAAAAAACGAAGGCGACATCGGTGTCGGCCTATCACATCTCAAAACAAGAGGAACATCTTGACAGGGCACGATCACCTAGCCCCTATACAAAACTAATGGAGGGTGTTGGCAAGGCCAAGCGTCATGAACAGTCTTTCGGGCGAACCCTCCTGCCGAATTCCCCCATTCCCTACCCACCTCTACCTTATCCACCTCTCCCTACACTTCCCTTGTATCAAAACTTATATTGCGACGCCATATACTCATCCACCTATGTATCCGCCTGGTTATGGGTACTCCTACCCTATGCAATACCCGCCTCCATTATCTGGTGCAGCTAACCATACATCATGGACGCAACTGCATCTCCTGCTGCAGCAAGGCCGGTGTCTCCAAAACCTACGCCTTTAATCTATCAACAGACCCGTCATACGAACGCGAGAATGAGTCCTGTTCTCCAAGAGCGTCCCAAAACAGTCCAGTTCTTGGAACACCCCAGCGAATCCTCCGAAGTGGATGTCAACAAGAAGACTCCTCTGTAGTACGATTAACTGCACCCGAGTTTCATGGGGGAAAGGCTTCATTTTTAGTAGATCCGGGGGCCGATGTAAACTTGATCAAGCTTGAGGCGCTGCAAGGCGATATAATTGTAGGCGATGATCCAGTCCAGGTATCTGGTATAACATTGGAGGTTGTAGAGACACACGGATCAGTGCGGGTGCAACTACCCAATAGGCGAGTTGAGTTCCATGTTGCTCCCAACAACTTCTCCATATCAGCCGAAGGCATAATTGGCCGTGCTTACTTACGTCAGGAGCAGGCGATTAAGGAGTTCCCTAGGCCAAAAACGGTGCGGGCCGTGAAGAAGTTTCTTGACTTGTCATGGTACTACCGGCGATTCATAGAGAACTATGCTAAATTGGCCTAACCCTTAGCAGATCTACTAAAAAAGGAATCCAAGTTTGTCTGGACCCCGGAACAAGAAGAAAGCTTCGTTAGCCTACGTGACTACCTTTGCTAAGAGCCGATACTAATATACCCGGATTACACGAAAAAGTTTAAGTTGACTACGGATGCTTCCGAGTATGCCATGGGTGCCGTGCTCACCCAAGAGATAGAGAAGGTAGATATGCCAGTTGCCTATTACTCTAAAATACTAACAAGTATTGAACAGCGATACAACATGACTGAGAAGGAGTGTCTCGCGGTTACTTACGCAGTACTAAACTTCAGACCGTATCTCTATGGGCGCGAATTCATACTAGCGTGTGATCACGAACCCGTGCATTGGATCCCATATGTTGACAAGCCGGGTCCGAGGCTCATTTGATGGAGATATAGACTCAAGGATTATCAATACGTCGTTGAGTATAAGTAGTGAAAACTTAATAGGGGTGTGAAAGCCTTGTCGGGAAACCCCGTGGGGCTCGAGATACATTCGCATACGAATGATACCGGGAACATAAAGTCTGCTGAGTTTAACCCGGTCTCTGTCAATACCTCGACGGAAGCTATGGATGGTGTCGATCCCAAAAGTAATGCCGATTCCAGAAACCATCACCAGGACGAGGAAGGTGCATTAGAGCGGACGCGGATACCTCCTGCAGATCGGCCTCACGCCCTTCCGTTGAAATCCATATTGACCAAGGTTGCTGAAGACACTAGGGACCCCGCAAGCACAACAAACCAATTGTCACGGCAGCAAACTGTGCAGGCCACTCAAGAAGAAGGGAATCCCATAGGCCCAGAATCAGGGGCTCACTCCTTACCATCGACAAGTACCCGAGGTCAAACGACACAAATATCGGTACCCGGTAAGAAAAAAGAAGGCCTGCGGCGAGAAAGCCCATTCTAAAGAAAAGTACACAAACCTCCGAAGTACAGCCAAACTTGCGCAAGGAAGTCATATCTCAGCGCCGACCACGGTTACTAGGGACCTCGGAACTCGAAGACTCCAGCGAAACCTACAAGCCACCGTCGCGTTATAAGGCTCCAATGCTAGATCAATGCAGCATCGCCAGCCGACTACGGTCGCGACCGCGTATGACGGGAAGATCTATAAAGACAGCATCCAGCCATGACAATTCGTCCTCTGATGATGCATCCTCAGAGGACAGCGAGGATTCTAATCCACCAGTCTACAGAAAGGATTATAGCTTGTTCCCTAGCATCGAATCTACGCTGGTACACCCTGCTGAAAAAATAGCAACTAAAAGTGCCCCGCCTTGCATACCCAACCCATATTTTCCTGCCCTGTGCAATAAGCCAACTGAGGTGTACATAGACGGCGCTTGTGCTCATGACGAAAAAGGAGAGCCGAAAGGGTGCGTGGGAGTCTGGTTTGGTCAAGACCACCCCTGGAACGTATCAAAACCAGCCCAGGGTCGTCAAACAAATAACTCCGCGGAAATCCAAGCTGCAACCGCCGCTGCCCAAAAAGCGCTCGAAAACGTAATAAGCAAGCTGAGCATCTTCGCCGATTCGAAGTTCCTCATAGATAGTTGTACCAAGTGGATGCCCACGTGGGAGACCAACGGGTGGAACACGGCGGAGGGGAAACCTGTCATCAACAAAACCAAGTTCAAGGAACTGCGTGAAACTTTGGCACCTCTAGATGTGACTTGGCATCATGTACCAAGCCACCAGGGGGTAGTAGGTAACGAAGCAGCTGACGAGCTAGCACGCGCTGGAATTACGCGAACGGATAGAACCTCCAGTGTGCCTGAAATTAGCACTTTCCAAAGAAGCCAAGAGGAAGAATTTACCGAAAAACCCCTCGGAGGCATCGTTGATGTTAGCGCGGACCGCACCAGCATTGAGGACAGCGACAGCAACGACGACGGGGACCAATACGAGCAAAACAAGTACTTCTCTAGCAGAGCTACCTTTGGAGCAGAGTTACAGAAGTCCATAGCTGAGATCGATCAGTCTATGGCTGGGCATCAGTCATACTTTTGAGACCAAGAAGAGTTAAATCAACCTTCTCGTCCTGATGCTTCCCAATTCGAAATCACGGCAGTGTCTGAAGGAGAACAAGATCAGGACCTGTTACTCCATTTGGGAAGCATGAATCCTTGTACAGGACTGGATGATCCTGTTCCTGAAAGGGTAACTAAGTTTTTGGAATCATTCCGGAGTCAGCTTCAGCAACGCAACAGAGCTGAGCAAAAGGATCCCATATCAGAGCCCTCAGAAGGGCTAAAGGATCGGGTACCCTTTAAACCGGAGAAAGGACATCGAAAGAGTACATTACGCGTTTGGGATACACCAGAGATGGAGGACTCTCCCATCATTGGGAAACCACCGCCCAGGCGGTCCCTATTTCAGATTCCTCTAATGGCCCCGACTCCCGCCGCTCGCTCGGGTCCAGTGACGGAAGAGGAACAAATTGTCGACTCCCTGGCGACGGCAAGAAAAAATCTGCCTAAAAGGAATTAGAGCATTCTTACAAATGGAAATGCCTTACATCGATCCACACACCCCCTCGTCAGAGGAGGAACCCGAAGAACCCAAGACACCGGTCACTCACAGGCTGGAAGTGGTTGGATCGCCCCCTTCTTGTTTTCTTCATCAGTGGACTGAGCCATTGACGTATGTGCGAGATCACTATGCTCACTTCATTGCAGAAGATTGCGAACCAACGACTCCAATCTTCAAACTACTGATTGCCATTGATCACGTGATCCCTCAAGAATTGTGGGAAAAGCGACCTCAGAAGGAGCAAGTTTCGTAACTCCATCCTGTCAGTACAACACTTACTCAATTGTTATCCAAAAAAGAAATTTTGATGATGTTGATTGGGGAGACGTTAAACAAGGCCTTCAAAATTTGAAAGCAGCATTGACCCGAGACCAGCACGGAACATGTCGTATGTCCAGTTCAAGCGACTTGTTAGGTAACGTATCACGAAACAAGTTGGCTGAATTGCTAGCCGACGTATTTCAGGATGGTCCACCCACCATAACAATCTGTCATGGAAAAGTAGAAGTCCCACCAGAGGAATCTCAGCAGCAACTAATTTCTGAATATCATGACAATCTTCTGAGCGGGCACAAACGGGTAACTAAAACATACCGGCGTCTCCGAGAGCGATATATGTGGCCGGGCATGCAAAAAGATGTGACTAATTATTATATTCGAGATTGTAATAGTTGTCTCGAAAACAAGCTAATACGGGCCCGTACACGTGAGCCCATGCTTATTACGGATACCCCCTTGGGAGTCTTCGATAGGGCCTCTCTTGACACCGTGGGCTAACTAGCGACCAACCCTCATGGTAATAGACACATTCTCACCATGCAGGACAATTTTTCCAAGCTGTGCATCGCAGTACCGATCCCAGACTTGAAAACGAACACTGTGGCTCATGCCGTAGCCAAGAATCTGTTTGCACAATATGGAGCTCCCTGCTGCATCCTCACGGACCGTGGAGGAAGCCTTTTCAGTAAACTTATGCGAAAGCTGGAGAAGATATTCGGGGTTAAGCAATTAACCACGTCGGGGTATCGTCCCCAGACTAACGGCTCACTGGAACGCAGTCACGTAGTTTTGACAGATTATGTAAAACATTACGCCAATGACTACGACGACTGGGACCGGCTGTTGCCTTTCGCAATGTTTGCATACAACACCTCTGTCCATGAATCAACGAATTTCACCCCGTTTGAATTACTCTATGGATATGTCGCGCGAATGCCCAGTTCGTTCTCTCCTGCAGAAAAATTGGAAACCTATGGATCCTATCTTCGAGACCTGATAGTCGGTTTGACGGAAATTCAAAAGATAGCAGCACGAAATATGATATCGGCAAAAGAGCGCTCAAAATTAAGCTACGATAAGAAATACCGACCGCTGAATCCCAAGATCGGAGACCGAGTGATTGTTTTCAAGGGCGTACGCCAGAATAAGTTCGACAAACGAGCCACTGGAACTTATATCATTGTTGGCTTTACTGAGAATCATAATGTAATTCTCGAAGCCGACGATGGTACAAGATTCACAAAGCATGCGGACAAGCTCTTGGTTGCCCACTGTTGAGTGCGTTATCCCGAGTGAAAATCAAAATTGCTTTGTGCACCCGGAGTTTAGTGAATTCTCAAATAAGAGAATACAAAAGGACTAGAAAGTCAGAAGACTTGGTGTGTGTTGGTCTCCCCTACTGAGACCACAACGGCAGGGGGGAACCAATAACAATACTCCGACACTAAAACATCTACATAGGAATTAATCCAAATTATTAAGTGGAAGGTGGCAAGGTTCTGGCGGCACGTGAGTGTGACGTGTGTGTAGTGCGAAGACGCGAAACAGTTCCAGGAAATCCGGAGGGATTCATCCAACAAGGTCTGTAAGAATAATTGTGTTTGGGAAGGGATTATTTGCTCTCTCTCTCTCTCTCTCTCGCTCTCCCTCGCTCGGTACTTCGGCCCTTTTCCGATTATGAGAAATTTATAATTATTCTCGATTTTTAATAAACCTATGTAATCAAGTGGAAACCTACATTAATCATTGGTACCCCGTCCCTATTCCACCACTAATGTGTAACAAGTGAGGAACTTCTCGAAGGAAGTTCACGGATCCACCACAAATATAAATTAAACAAGCTAATTCGATTAGCTTGGTCTGTCGTACCTCCGACTTACCAGCGAGGTCTTTTGGCACTCTACCAACTTTACCCCAAATTTTAACGCGAAAATCAATTAATTAATTAATTAATAATTAAATAAATAATTAATAATTAATTAATTAAGTAAAAGCTGGTTCGTAAGAGGACGAATTCCGAATCAGTCACGTGGTTATGAAATATAAACACACTGCGAAACCCCAACCTCATTATTTTTCCTTATGATGTTTTCAAAATTTAACAGTGACATATGGACTAAATTTTCAAAAAATTATACTAGTGAAAAGTAGGAAGTGGAATATCGGATGTGGGAATGTTGCGTAACCGACCCCCTGTTTACAAATACAGATAACACCGTGTTTAATCACCAATTAAGTTTTTATCTTAAAATATTTTCTTACTTTGGTGAAACAAAAGTTGAATATTACATTGTTATTGAGGCTCATGTAGGAGCGGATATAACCTAGAAGGCTCAACTAAAAAAATCAATTCCAAATGCTAGCGCAATAGGCATGAGCAATAGGCTAGCGCAAGGCATATGCGTCGCACAATGTGAGAGTCACGCATGTACGAGGCATATGTCTGGAATATTTTGATAGGCATCTATTTATACATGGAATGTTATTAATATACCTATTTTTTGATAATAATAATAATGTAAATGAGCTTTATTGTGGTAATAATTAGTATCAATAATTTCCTACAGGAAAAAAATGAAAAGCACCTAAAATATAAATTTGAATTTAATAATCATATTTTTAATTTACTAATGTTGAGAGACTAATTTGAACATCTAATTTCTACAAATTAGACATTTTTAAAAATAAGTTGAAGTTACTTTTACTACTTTCAAAATTTTTTCAACATTCATTCAACCATTATTAATAATGGTTAATATAATTAAAAATAATTATATTCAGGGAAGTTTGAAATGTTCCCGGTAAGTCACGTAGTTGGAATAAACTTCAACATGACGTTTCTTTCTGTTGGTTAGGCTAGGTCATTCATGATTAGTTGTTCATGATCACAGTACTTCGTCATCGCAGTACTTCGTCATCGCAGTACTTGATCTATAGTCTGTCAAAAAATGTTTAAATTTAATATGGTTTTTTCCAAAGGCTACATTCTCAGATTAAACTGCTAAAGAAATAGATTTCAGTATCGGAATTTTGATTCCTAAGAAGCTGTCAGTATTTTTATTGTTTTAGGGTTCTTTATAGTTTGAATCTAAATTGATCCTAAGCGTGTATATATTCCATAAGCGAAACTGTACACCATAGAATGCCTAATATATAATTTCGCATATATAATTAAAAACTGATATTTGTGCTGCCAGAGAGATTGTTCCAACAAAGTCTATTTTTATCAGATTTGTGCTGTTTGTTGAAGGGTAAAATACACCTATGGCCACGTCTTACATCCGTGAGATGGGTGGTCACAGCGCACGACGAAATCACAACGACAGGCCGGCGAAATCCTCCTGTATCTTGAGGACACGAAGGGACCCAAGGATGACAGCTTTCTGCATCCATCTCGCCAGTGCCTTGGCATATTTTTGGCACGCGATTATGGCTTTAAGGTTACAAACCAGTGATAATTTCACAGTGCAGTCCTTGCAGCTCTCTTTTAAGGTCTTGATACCTCTCCTCTTTTTCTTTCTCCTTTGCAGTGATGTTGTATTCGGACGGAGCCGAGAATTCGATCACGAATATAGTTCGTTTCTCAAAATCTTGGAGAACAATGTCAGGCCTCGAGCGCGCAGAGGAGACTGCTGCCCGAAAATCGTAGTTCCAGAAAATATGGCACTTCTCGTTTTGGACAATAGACTCTATATCCCTTGGAGCGTTCGGCAGGGCTGGGTCGCGACCCACACCATAAGAGCGACAAAGGTGGTAATGAAGTACTCTTAGGGCCGCATTATGTCTATAGATATACGTTGTTCCTGCATCCTACATAAAATGCGGTGACGGTATGCTAGGGTGGAGATGACACCGTCCTGGCATGCAAAAATAAAGCCCTCTGTACCTGAATTCAGCCCTGATGATCTGAGGAAAGCAAAAGTTTGCTCCTTCGACAAGGACTGTTTTTCTACATTTCTGAGAAAGTTCCCGTGCATATGCTTGTCGAGTAGCTCTTGGTGAAATTTT
>CAKNXH010000865.1:0-21432 GCA_932178445.1 Andricus quercusramuli | reverse complement strand
TAAAAAAAACAGTAAATCTATTACAAACTGTATAGAACCCTTCAATAGTAAGAGAAAATCCTTGTGCAACATATTGAGAATTCAATCTGCGGAATGACTAAAAGAAATATCAGTCTGTTTTATCATTAGCATTGTTACTGAGTAGTGAACAGTTTGCAAATCTAATATGATATTAGTACTAAATTCATTATGAATCTGTACGATTAGCGAACAATTAGTGCAACGCTTTGCAAACTTAAGATTGGTTAGATTTCGACTGGGAAGTGATAAACAAAATAATAATTCGTTTATAAGTAATAACGTTTCCAAGTTGGAAACAGTTTGCAAATGTAACATGATGTTGGTAATAAGTTGTTTATCACTTAATACGATTTGTAAAATGTTTGTAATTTTTCGCTAGTTTATAAAAGTAACTGAGTTGCTTATCAGCCCCTTTTTTCGAACCATCATCTCGTGTATTCAGTTGTTAAATTTCGAATCGTATTCTCTCATTTTTCGAAAGAAATCGAATGAGGTCCTTGAAAATTATCGAGAAACGTCACTTGTGACAGCCTTTCAGTGATCTGGGGAAGAATGGCAGAAGATACAAGCTATGCAGGGAAAAGAAAATCTACGGGGTAGATACTTCATTTTAAATAATAAACAGTGATGAAAAACAATACAAATACTAATAATAATAAAACCTTAGTAAAATCTGAAATAAGAAACTTATATAAAAAAAATAAAAATTCTCATTCAAAATTAATTTAAGACATATTTTTGAATATATTATATCATTCAATCTTCTGATTAATAAACTGATGATTGATGAAGATTCATCTGAATCGAAATCAGTATTGATAAAATCCGCTATAATTGTATTTTTCTTAATTAAATTACATTATTATTATTATTATAGATTAGCAGTTCGAACTCGAAAGTTCATTGCCTCACTAACCCGAGACCGCCACACATCTCTATCCTGTGTATCCTCCATCCAGTTTAAGTAATCATGTCCTAGTTCTTTTAAATCATCCCTTTCATTTTTCTCCCATCTGTTTCTCGGTCTGCCTAAGGGTCTCTTACCAATCGGTCTCCCTCTTAGAACTTGCGCCACTGTTCTTTCATTTCCCATTCTTGCTACATGCCCCGCCCATCTTAGTTTACGCGCTTTCATTACTCTATTAATATTTGCTGACCCGTAGAGAGCATGCAGCTCATCATTATGCAGTTTTCTCCATTCGCCGGTCTCTTCGTCCCTTTTTGGACCATAGATTTTTCTAAGTACTTTATTCTCAAAAACTCTAAACCTATTCTCCTCTCCTTTCGTCAGCGCCCACGTTTCGCACCCGTACATGACGACCGGCATTATTATTGTTTTGTAGATTCTTACTTTAATGTTTCTAGATAGCAATCGCGATTTTAATAGTGTGTTTACTGCATAATAGCACCCATTGCCAGCGTGCAGTCGCGCGTTGATTTCCGTTTTAATCTTATTTTCGCTAGTTATAATTGACCCGAGATATTTAAACTCGCTAACCCTTTCGAATTTCATATTTCCGGCTGTTAGATCCCCGTCTTGATTACTTTGTTCAGATCTGACGACGGTCATATATTTTGTTTTCGTTTCGCTAACCTCCAAGCCAATATCTTTGGCTTTTGTGATTAAGATTTCTGCATTTTTTGCTACCGTTTCTTTATCATCCCCTAGTATGTCGAGATCATGCGCATATCCAAGAATTTGTATTACCCCATTGAGGGTAGCACCGGTCGGATTCGCCTGCACTTGCCTAACCACGTATTCTAAAACTAAGTTAAAAAGGACGCACGAAAGTGCATCGCCCTGTTTCAGACCATCGCGGATCGAAAACTCTTCAGATAACCTTCCGTTTACGCGTACTCTGCCCCTACTGCCGCTTAAGCAAATTTCGATAAGTCTAACCAATTTTCTTGGCACACCCAAGAACTCCAGGATCCAGTACATTCGCGCGCGTATAATAGAGTCGTAAGCTTTTTTAAAATCGATAAATAGCTGATGCACTGCTTCATTAAATTCTCATTTTTTTTCTAGCAGTTTTCTAATTGTGAACATTTGATCGCTTGTAGATCGGTTTCGGCGGAATCCACACAGGTAATCCCCAACGATTTCCTCGGCGAGAGGAGTTAGCCTACCTAAGATTACATTGGACAGGATCTTATAACACGACGACACAAGTGAAATTCCCCGATAATTGTTACAGTTCATTTTGTCGCCTTTTTTAAAGATAGGAATAACAATAGAGTCATTCCATTCCTCTGGAATGCGTTCTGTTTTCCAAACTGTGCGTATTAATTTACAAATTTTTCTTTTGAGGCAAGGGCCTCCATTTTTTATCAGTTCAGCCGGTAGGTCATCGATGCCCGCGGCTTTGTTATTTTTCAACTTCTTTATGGCCATTTCTATTTCTATATCAGCAGGATCATCAATTAATAGATCAGCAGTGTGGATTTCGCCGAGATTACCTTCAACGGGGGCTTCGCGTACATTTAATAGTTTATCGAAATATTCTTTCCATAAATTCAGTCTCTCTGTCGCATCGGCTACTAGATTGCCATTTTCGTCCCTCATTACTTCCGTTCTACTTTGAAAGCCTTTCCTTATAAAATTTATTCCCCTGTACATCTCGCGCGGGTTATTCTGTTTATTATGAGTTTCTATTGCTAGTATTTTATTCTTTTCCCACTCCCTTTTCTTGGATCTATAGAGCCTATTTGTACTTTTATTAATCTCGAGATACTTCTTATGTGTTTGATCGCACTTATTTTGTAAACTACTTAGTCTGGCCTTCCAACGTTTTTCAAACCCGAGTTTGCACTCTTCGTCATACCATGGTTTGCTTTTTGTTACTTTCTTTAAACCTATCGTAAGTTTCGCGGCTGTCTTTACCGCCTTTTTTATATTGCTCCATAGGGTTTCCGGGTCCTCCTCGTAATTATTGTTATCGTCTCTCTGTTCTTGGAGAGCATCAAAGCTATTAGAAATCTCAACTTGATAATTTAATGTTTCTGTTGCTGTTTTGAACTTATCTATATTGAAACGAACTGTTGGCTCTGTGCGGCTTGTTTTCTTAGTTATCGCTAGCCTAGATCTTATTTTTACTATCACGAGAAAATGGTCTGAATTTAAATCCGCTCCCCTATACGATCTTATATCGAGAATGTTTGTATGACGTCTTCTGTCAATTAGAACGTGATCAATCTGATTCTGAGTGTTACCATCTGGTGATCTCCAGGTGGCCTTATGTATATTTTTATGCTTGAAATATGTGCTTTTGACAACGAGGTTCTTTGAAGCTGCAAAGTTTATTACTCTAGTTCCATTATCATTACTGACCTCATGCAAACTTTCTGATCCTATTGTAGGCCTATACATCGGTTCTTTTCCAATTTTCGCGTTGAAATCTCCCAATACTATTTTTGCGTCAAAAGCTGAGAACTTGTCAAAAACCTGCTCGATTGTTTCGTAAAAGAGATCTTTAGTGTCTTCGTCTTTGTCCTCGGTGGGGCAGTGCACATTGATTAATAACTGTTTGCTGAAAATACCCTTCAGTACAATGTATGATAACCGATCGTTAATGAATTGCATGTCGATAACCGCTTGCGAGATTCGTTTATTAATAAGAAAACCGGTCCCCAGTCTCCATTCCTTAGCTCCCCCATAGTGAAAAGTATAGTTATCCTTAGAAATTGACGCGTAGTTTTTTGTTTTTGCAAGTTAGCCATGGTAGTTTCAAGATAATCCGCACGTTAGGATCCTATTCCGATCGTAGGTAAGTCCACTGTCCCAGGAGTGATAACCCCCATACCTCCCTAGGTCTAAGTATGGGAGCTTTCCGACTCTGACAAGGACCATGTCAACTTGTCGTCAGACACATTACAGTTTCATCCTCGTATCCTAACGTCCCCCTGCAAGGCAGCGCGCCTACTGGCATCAATACCCCTTCGGCCCTATACAGGCGAATCATTCCACACATCCCTTGCGGGCAGTGTCATCGCTGCGGTGTCCAATGGGCAGCAGGATTTTTCCCTTACAAGATTTTTAGTTTTGGTTCGGGCAGTGTTTCTAGGTGGATACACGCTGCACCTCGGCCTGTCAGGACCCACCCATTGCGTATGAACGTGAATGGGTGGGTCCTCCCAAGCCATGGTCATCGTGTTTTCTACCAGTGCTAGGCCAACATCTTAGGCTGGGCTCACCACACCCACGACTGGTTCCTATCGGCTGTCCGCGGCTGCTTATTCTTGTATTCGCAGCTAACCTGAGGGGCTGTTCAGCCTAACGGGCCGTTCCTCTATCCGCAACCCGAGGACGCGCTGCGTAGTGGTGACAGGAACCCACCGAGCAAAATTAAATTACATTAAAGCAATTAAAACAATTTAACCGTTCATGTTGATATAACTTTGATTTTATTCATTTTAATTTAATGAACTACAATTGTTTTTTTTTCAAATTAAATTTAATTGGAACAATTAAAACATTATATTCTGTAATATTTTGTAAAAAAATCTAATGTGTAAATCTATAAGTTAAAAAAATTTTGTTTACGAAGTTTTAGAAAATTGCATTGTTATAAGGAAAAGACAGTTATAACCGAATTTATTGAATTTTTAGCGAAAATTTCAAGAAAAAGACGCAAGAGAAGAAAAGTGCTTGCAAACTTTTTGAAATAAATTATCAAGTGGAAGAACTCTTTTGACTTTTTTTTTGAATATCGTTTCATTATAGGAAAAATATAAATTTTTATTTTTCATTTAAATAAGCTCAATTTTCTCTTCTCTAAGATGTAGGCACAAGATAAATGATTTTTCGATAAATGTACCCTATTAATATAAACTTAGAAAAAAAATCAAGAAAAAATAAAAAGGTGGCCTCGCTGAGAAAATGAAGGTTGAAGAATTTCATAAAAACGGCAACGATTTTTTTGCAAAATACATTACCACCTTAAAAATTTTTAATACTCATAACTTAGTCAAAAAACTTTTTTGTTCAAACGGCAAAATATGATTCAACTGAAATCTCTTGAAAAACAACATAGAAAAACAACATATTTTGTCTTAAATCGATTTGGCGTCTTCACTTTGCACAGCCTGTCCAATTTGTAATAAATTCGGCCTTTATTGAAATTGAAAAATGGGTTTGTTTAAAAATATGAATCTACCTGGAAAGTGTAATTTCTTTGCTTGAGTTCTGATATAATAATTTCATTTCTAATATATTTTTACCTTTGATTATTTATTAGCAATTTGATCAAAACATCTTTAATTCTATAGTGGTGGAATGGGTAGCGAGAAAATATCTGCCGAAATGTTTCTTTGATGATAAAGTAGTCCAAGAATTTTCCGCCTATTTGAAAAAAAAATGCGAATTTTCCGCCTATTTGAACCAAATTCGAATTTTCCACAAATAATGCCATGAGATCAATGATTTCCTCAACTTTCAAGGATATGCAAGAAGACGTAATCAAAACGCTACGAAAAATGTATCAAAGATATCTTTCACTGTAGATAGTTGGACCTCTGTATAAAAATATGTTCGAAATAAACTTTTTGTCATAGAAAATATAAATTCTAAAAAAAAGAAACTTCAAAGACTTTTTAGATTTTCTTAATTTGAAGAAAAATTTGATAAAGTTTCTTTAGTTCATTAGTCTGATATATTTTATGAAACAATATTGTATATTTTTTTAATATTGCTCAGATATGAAGATAAAAGTGAGCTTTACCCTTGAAAAAAGGCCTTTCTACGTCCATCAACTCATTTTCTACTAATATTCATTGAAATATAGCAATATTAAAAATTTTGGAAACGAGCTTCTCGGTTGTTCGGTCAGATCGATCGATTTGACAAGAAGTTCGTTTTAATGAGACGATATGAGATGATTGCTCGATTGTCAAGGCGATAAACAAAAATATTTTTGGTCGTTTCTCTGATCGTGTCGCTCGAATGAATCACTATTGGCGGCCGAGGAATGTTTTGCAAATTTCATAATTTTCAGATCACAACATTTCTAACAATTGCTACACAAAAATACGACCTTCGCAATTTCCGCTGGAATTTTAGGAGTCGAATTGCAAAAAATGTAACAATTATTTCAAAAACGATAATTTGCCTTATGTATTCAGTTTTGCAAATCATACAATAGTCTCTTCTCAATGAATAAAGGCAGAAACAACATTTTGCTAAATCTTCGGTATTTTCGCTCAGGAGTGATTAAAAAAAGATTAGTTTGTTTATAATTAATAACGTTGCCGCATCATGAACGTTTTGCGAATTTGGTACAGGATTGAGACTGAGTGTATAATTACTCACTCAAATTTGCAACATTTTCTGAATTTTCGTGAAGCAATGAGGGGAAAATTTTACAATTTAATTCTTTTAAAAAAATTGCCGACCCGATCACGTTATGAAAAATTTTATTTTATGTTCAAAATATGAAAAAAAATATACAATTTTTTTGAAGAGCTTCAGAATTTTTGTTAATTGATTAGCTATTTCTACTAGTCTACTCTTCACGACATTGAAGTTGAAACTTATGTAAAATCTCATATTTTTTTTACTTTTGAATTTTTTAAATTACATTTCGAAATGAAAATAAAATGATTTACTATATTTATGTGACAAATAAGTTGAAGAAAAGTGATCATTTAAATATTTTACATACATCCTACTTAATTTCAAAAAATCAACGAGTGACTTCTTTCTAACCCAAAAAGTAGCTAAATGTGAATAATATATATTTTCTGAATGAAAATAATACATTTAATTTGGATAAAGTATACTCGAACACGGGGTGGATTGGAAAGATTATAATTTTTGGCTATTTACCATAAGTGGCATATCGTTGAAATCGCAAAAAAAACATAGACTTCTAATATAATATTATTAAATTAATAATTGTATAATTTAAAAAAAATCATGTTTCGTATTTCACTCCTCATTGATACAAAGGACCCCCCCGCAGGCAAGGGTCGGCGAAAGAGAGCTCAGAAGCGCAACCGGCGCAGACTAGGATCTAGGTGATGAGGTGGGTGTACCTGAGCTATTGAAACTGGACATTATAAATAGTGCGACTACACTAATATAATTGCTGAGTTCTCGAATAATAAAATTAATCTCTTGTCAGTTTGCGTTCCAGTTTGGAAAATTTTCTATCTAATTTATCACTCTGAAATTCAAAGCTTTTCAACTTTGAAGACCCATAAAATTAATTTAAATAAAAAAATTATTATAAAAATGCAGGGTCTTCTTATATTACTAGGTTATTAATTACGTATTTTTTGTTTGTTCATTCAACTTCATTGTCATTCCAGATGTTGGACGATTGTCCAGTTATTCTGATTTTAAAGGCCTCGATTCATAATGTGTTCTATTTTAAATACATTCTCAAATTGATTATGGAAAACAATATTTAAAAAAACAAAGCCCCAACAAAAACCTCTACCGTGCAAAAAAATGTATCTACTTCACAGGTGTCACATTTGTAAAATAAAATTTGGTGAAGTAATTTCGAGAAAAAATAATTATAATAAAATATATTTTGAAAGCTTCTACTTTGAAAAAAATGTCATTTCAGGTCTTCATTTATTAGCGTACATTTTCACTTTAAAGAATTTTAAAATGTAGTAATACTTGAACGACCTCTTATGTTTATTCCGAATTAAAAATTGTTTAATCCGAAATGAAAAAGCCTGCATGTTTCAAATACATATCTACAGGCACACAGCAAATGTACGCTAAGCAACAAATTACCTCATTATTCAACCAATGCTTTGAAGAAAAAGTCTTGTTTTTAACAATTGCAGAACTATAAAAAATAATGTAATTGTTTGAAAATTGTTTAAACAAAAAACAAAAAAAAACGGCATCTAGATATTCCGGAGACGAATCGAGAGGTGTTTTTCGTTTTCCGATACGACTCTTTGTCACGTACAATAAAAATAACACTTTTGTTTCCTACATATAACACCCGGTAAAAGCTGCCTAAACTTCTATTCACTGTATTCGAATAAACATAGCATGAAATAATATTTGATGTTACGTTAATTCATGAGCGAAGGAAATTTTATGTAGCTATGTGAATTGGTTCGTAACACTCTTAGTTTTTTTTTTTTTTAAATTGTTAATGTATTAATATTTTTTAATGCGAATTCTAAAACAAAAATTATTCCTATATGATTTCACTAAATGGAGCAAGTTCAGATAGAAAAATTAAATTTTAATCCTTATCGATACATTACGTGCCAACATTATCGTCAAAAAAATTGAGTGGTTGCATTTTAAGCCAAAGAGTTGAATTTTCATGCCAAAAAGACGAACTTTGAACCAACAAGATCATTTTTAGCCAAAAAGATGAATTTTTAACCATGTAAAATTACTTTTCTTCCACAGAAGATGAATTTTGAAACTTAAACTTAAAAAAAAAATCAATTTACTACAAATAGTTGAAATTTTAATTTGAACAAATTAATTTTCAACAAAAAAGAAGAATTATCAACCAGTTGCATCCAATGAAAATGACGGATTTTTGACAAAATAGTAGAATCCTCAAACAAAATGATGAATTTCCAACAAACAAGATTAATGTTAAAACCAAGAGAACGAATTTTCAAGAAAATACATGAATTTTCTACTAAATAGTTCAATCACAATTAGGACTACATTTTAATATCAGGGCTGCATTTACAACCAACTGTGGAATAATTATATTTTCAGATAAAAAAATTAAGATAAAAAAAAATAATTTTCAACAAAATACTAACATTTGCGAAAAAATAGTTTAATTTTCAGCAAAAAAAAAAATGATTTCTCAACATAAAAGTTCATCCACGACCAAATATTTGAATTTTTAACTTATAAGCGATAAATTTTCAATCAAAAGTGGAGTGAAACTTTTGAGATAAAAAAATTATTTTTCCACAAAAGCAAAAGAATTTCCAAAAAAATAGATATTTTAAAAAAAGTAATTCAATTGGGAACGAAAAATATTAATTCTTAACGAAAAAGTTAATTTACGACCAAATGATTGAATTTTCAACTGAAAAAGATAAATTCTCACCAAAAAAATAGAATAATTAAATCTTCAGTTAAAGAAACAACTTTTCAACGGAAAAAAGCAAATTATCAACCAGTTAACTCCAATGGAAAATTACAAATTCTTGACAAAATAGTTGCATCCTCAAACAAAATGATGATTTTTTAACGAACCAGAATAATGTTAGATATAACAAAAAGACGCATTCTTGAAAAAAATTAATTGTCGACCAAAAAGTTGCATTATAAACTTGTGAGGGATACCTTTTGAACCAAACGTGGAATAACTAACTTTTCAGTTAAAAAAAATTATTTGAAAAAAAAAAGAATTTCCAACCAAATAGTCACATTTTCAGATGAGTAGTTTGAGTATAAACCAAAATTTTTGATTTGTAACAAAACAGTACATTTATGACAAAATATTTGAATTTTCCACACACAATAAACGGAATTCCAACAGAATAGTTACATTTTCAAATTAACAGTTCAATTATTTATCAATCAAAAATATGAATTTTCAACAAAACATAAATTCTCAAGTTGTTGCTCAACTTTTCTACAAAATTTTCGAGCAAAAAAGACAAATTTTTTACATAACAGTTCATTTACGACGAACTAGGTGAATTTTAAATTAAAACCATGTATGTTCAACCAAAAAATTCATTATTTACAAAATAGTTCAACTTTAAACCAAGTAGTTGATTTTTCTGCAAAAAATGTATTCTTAATGAAATATGCTGTTGAAATATGTTGGATAGGTAGTATTTCAACCAAAAGAGATTTTAATTTGAAGACAAAAACAGTCGAATTAAATTAGAAAACGAAAATTTTTGAATAGAACAGATGAATCCTCAACACAAACGGAATAATTTTCAACCAAGCAGTAACATTTTCAGTCAAAAAAATTAATTCTCAACAAGAAAAAAAGAACTTGAAATTCCAAGTGAAGTAAATTAGTTTAAAAAAAAAACAGTTGAAGAAAATTCACTTTCACACTTGTATTCAGCGACCCCAAAAAATCTCTAGAATTTGGAAATTTGGAAATTTTAGAGCGAAATTTCTATTCTGATACCCTAAAAACGTATAAATACTAATTTTCATAAAATTTCAACCATTTAAAAAAATTTTTAATTGTGATATGATATCGTCCATTTTTAATTTTTGAAGTCTGATACCAAATTCGGACTCAACGACCTAAAAAACTTACAAACACTCATTTGCATAAAAATTCAACGATTTTCAAATTTTGGTATCGGCCATTTTGAATTTTGGAATTCTGATACCAAATTTGAATTCAGCGGCCTCAAAAACATAAAGATACTTATTTTTATAAGAATTGAACCATTTTCAAGCTTTTATATTCACGATTGAATCTTACTATTTGATAGTTTTCAAATTTCGGCCGGCGAAAGGCACCTACCGATTCACTAAGAGTAAAGGCAGTGTTGCCAAATCACGGAGGTGGGAAGGTGTGCTTCTTACCTGTGATTAGACTTATATATGCTGGAGGTGAGAACGCACAGTTTGTATCTGCTAGTATGCGACACTAGCGCCGGTGATATATAACCGAACTAGGAAGGCGATACTGCTGATAAACGATGAACGTTGTCGCCTCCAAACGTTTTTTCGCCAAATAGTATAAAAGTCCATCTGAAATGGATTTACATCGAAAAATAGGCAAAACGTTGTCACCTCCGTTTTCGGAGGCGACAACGTTATATATGAGGCAACAACGTCTAGTATATATATATATATATATATATATATATATATACATATATAATTAAAAAAAAAAAGTTAAACAACCACCGCAGGGTACCACTAAGAGCAATTCCCATCTAAAAAGAAAATGTCAATAGCCCCCAGTATAACCGAGGTAAAATACACCTATGGCTAAGTCTCACATCCGTGAGATGAGTGGTCACAGGGCACGACGAAATCACAACGACAGGCCGGCGAAACCCTCGTGTGTCTTGAGGACACGAAGCGACCCAAGGATGTCAGCTTTCCGCATCCATCTCGCCAGTGCCTTGGCATATTTTTGGCACGCGGGTATGGCTTTAAGGTTACGAACCAGTGATAATTTAGCACCTCCGAGAGCACCTATCACAAGGACAATTACTCGTACCGAATATTTTGGGTACAGTCGTTGCAGCTCTCTTTTAAGGTCTTGATAACTCTCCTCTTTTTCTTTCTCCTCTGCAGTGATGTTGTATTCGGACGGAGCCGAGAATTCGATCACGAATATCGTTCGTTTCTCGAAGTCTTGGAGAACAATGTCAGGCCTCGAGTGCGCAACGGAGACTGCTGCCCGAAAAACGTAGTTGCAGAAAATCTGGCACTTCTCGTTTTGGACAATTGACTCTATATCCCTTGGAGCGTTCGGCAGGACAGGGTCGCGACCAACACCGTAAGAGCGACAAAGGTGGTAATATAGTACTCTTAGGGCTGCATTATGTCTATAGATATACGTTGTTCCTGCATGGGTTGGACACCCCGATAGTATGTCTTCTAGGCACTCAGCGTGTGCATGACACGCTCTACACCTATCACTGGGAACTTCTTGACATAAAATGCGGGCGCGGTATGCTAAGGTGGAGATTACACCGTCCTGGCATGCGAAAATAAAGCCCTCTGTACCTGAATTGAGCCCTGATGATTTGAGGAAAGCTAAAGTTTTCTCCTTTGACAAGGACTGTTTTTCTATATTTCTGTGAAAGTTTCCGTGCATATGCTTGTCGAGTAGCTCTTGGTCAAAATTTCTAACCTCTGCTCTCTTTACTTCGGCTTCTAAACGTGAAGCATCTAGATGCAGTAATGCACTTTCCTCACTTCTGATGTTGAAATTCAGACCAAGGGCCTCGGCAGCTTGCTCCGCGGCTTTGTAAAGGAACGCTCCTTCGCCAATCATCTCGTGGTTTCTGACCATCTTTAGGAGAGGATCTCTGCCATTCGCAACGATGTAAGCTGTACTCAAAACGATTCGTTTATGAAGACATTGGAGATTCAGAAGTCCGCGTCCGCCTTCACGGCGTGAAATGTATAATCGCGGAACTGACGAATTGATATGCAAGCTTTTATGCATATGCATGATCTTACGCTTGGTGACATCAAGGGCCTTAAGCTCGTTCTTCGTCCATTGAACCACCCCAAACGAGTAGAGTAGAACCGGGACGGCAAGCATTTTAGCCGCAGATACCTTGTTCAATACCGACAGATTGGAAGACCAAATCTGTCGAAGAAAATGCTTGTATCTACTTCAGAGAGACTCCTTCACTGATGTTACGTCCTGAATGCGGCTTTGAGGCACGCCCAGGTATGTATAGGTCTCTCCAGTGTTAAGATGTCTGATAACACTTATATCCACAAGCTCAGGGTCCTTGGGAACGCCAGTAATCTTTCCTTTCTTCAAATGAATTTTGGCACACTTGTCCAAACCAAAGTCCATCCCAATCTCTCCTGTGTAGTTCTTGACGATATTTATAGCATTTTGAAGTTTGCTTTAACCAGCGGCATAGATCTTCAGGTCATCCATATAAAATACATGAGTGACCTTATGCTCACGCTGATTAGTGTCGCCACAGAGGTATCCAGGAGAATTTCGTAGTGCTAGAGATAGAGGTAGAAGTGTGATGCAAAAAAGCAAAGGGCTCATACCATCCCCTTGAAAGACGCCCCACTGGAAGGTGACCTTGTTCGTCGTCAGACGATGATTCCTAGATGAGATGGTAAATCTAGTTTTCCAAAGAGGCATCAATCTCTCTATGCATCTCACTATGTGTGGATGTACCTTCAAGCTTTCCAACACACAGATGATAAGTCTATGAGAGGTTGAATCGAAAGCTTTCCGGTAGTCAATCCAGGCCATTGACAGGACGCGCTGATGGGCGGCAGCGACTTTACAGACACACCTGTCAATTAGCAGGTTCTCTCGACAGCCAACTACACCTTTTTTCGAGCCTCGTTGTTCGTACATCTCTCGCCATACAGGCTCAATTCGTCGAACGATCCTGTTGTTTAGGACAGCTGTACAGATCTTATACAGTGTGTTCAAACAAGTTATTGGCCTGTAATTCTCTGGTCTGGGCAAGTTGCCTTTTTTTTCGGTAGAAGTATAGTGCGTCCTAACACCAACCACTGCGGAATGGGCGTCTCCGACTTTAAATATGAGGTGAATATGCAGGCCAAATGTTGGTGTATAGAAGTAAACTTCTTCCACCAAAAGTTCTTGATACAATCTGGTCCAGCACCGGAAAAGTTCTTCGTGCCTCTAAGTGCTTTTTTCACCTCTTCGGCAGTGACTGATGGGCACTCCTCCTTAGATTTTACGAGGCTGTCGCAAAACTCCTTGAAGCGAATGATATTGTCAGTATCTTCTTTCAACTCTAGTGTTTACGGGATCTTGTACACCTCTCTCCAAAAAGTCTCTACCTCCTTGGGCTTGGGAGGATTTTCTACAAAAACAGGGGGATCACTGAAGAGGCGTGATGGGTCAGCAAGAAACTGTTGATTCTCCCTGTTCAATCTCTCCCTCTTCTGTACCCTCCTCCTTGCGTCAGATAACAGCCTCATTTTGTCAACAATATGCTGCTTGATTGTCAGCAGCTTTGACTTGTTCAGTGTGTGATTCAAGGTCCTTAGTTCTTGGGCGAACTTTCGAACCCTTTCCGTGAACGGTCCACCAGATGTTATGTAGTCAATCACACATTGAACACGGGACGCATTCTGTCTTGCCCATCCAATTTTCTTGTTCAGTTGATGCAAGCGTCTTCTGGTCTTCTGATCCATCGTCGGTTTCAGCCTTCGATTTGAATCAGCCAAAGCTCTCGCAGCACCATCAACTGAGCAATTGATGGTACAGAGGTCGGACTCTTGCGAGATATCTCAACGAAGGGAGGCATCCATTTCAGCCAGATCTTGGGGCTTAAGAGGAACTTGCATGTCGATGTTCCTCCTTGTACTGAAATTGCGATCATCTTCCAGAAGGTGCCTGCTTTCTGCGGTCGGTCTTAATGTCGTTTCATCTTCGTCTGCAGCTTGTTCAAGCAGCGGCTGAGGAAGCGCTCCGCGTACATATCCATTTTTCCGAAGGTAGTCGGCTTGATTTCGCAAAGACTGATGCGAAACTTGTTGAAGCTCTGGGTGTTTCTGGCACCACAGAGTATGCATACGCGCCATAAAGCCTCCGCAAACAGGGATAATACTGGCATCGTAGCAGTCTAGCACGTCATTCTTAAGTTGATCCGTCCACTGAATGTGGGCGTTTCGCCGGTTCGTCGTCGTGTTTCCATCTAAATTATTTTCAGCCCCCCGAACTCTAGGATGATCGGCATTGTTTGCCGATCCATTGTCGGGTGCTCTGCACGTTCGATCGTTTTGAGCCGCATCTACAACATTTTGGTGGTTTGTTGGTTTCATTGTTGTTCCCACGAGCAGCTAGGGAAAGGGTTTGTCAATCCTTGCAAAGCCCCGCGTGCAAGGATAAGGCTGATACTCTGAGACGTCGCCCGGTATCCCAGAGTCACCATTAAAGACACCTCACCAAGGTGCCATGCAGCTTTCGGCACGGTTCTCACATCTTCGCTGAGGGGTTATTCCTTCGGGACCATCCCTGGACAATTGTATATATATATGTGTGTGTGTGTGTTACAGGCAAAGTATATAATACAGGCATTATATATAATGCTTGGCTATTTCAGGCAAATTATGTAATCGAATATTTATTATATGTGACCTTCCACGAAGAAACGGACCTAATGCGTGAAAGCTGAATTTTACAGGACGGGCGATCGTAGCAGAGCCCGCAAGCCAGCATTTGAGTAGTGGGGATACGTCTACGAAAAGCACCCGCTCCACTTACCACTACAATTTTACACACGAGCTAGTAGAGAAAAATAATAAACTTAAAAAATGTCTGATTATTGGAAATTAAAGAGTAACTCATAAACGATTGATTGGCGTAAAAAACTGAAAATCGGTTTTTTCCGCATTAGGTCCCTTTCTTCGTGGACGGTCACATATACATTGCACAGCTATTCTATATAATCCCTAGGCATTATATATAATGATCGACCCTGAACTTTGTTTGTCAGGCATAAACACTTACGCTTTTTAATCTTTGTTATGCAGGAATATTTGAAAAAAACCTTGCACCGTTGAAAAATCTTGAATAGTTTCATCAATTTTTAATTTACAATTTTCATCAGACTTTCACGTTTCTTTTTGAATAAAAGCTCATTGAGTTTAAAAGAGATTCATGACAGGCGATATTTTTAAAATTATTTTGCCCATTTTTTTAAACAAAAAAGTCAATTTTTTTTAATTATCTAAATCTAAATTAACCTAAATTATCATTAAAATAATATAGATTCATGACCTGAGTTAGGTCTGACATTACTTACAATGCCCGGGAAATTTGTGAAATGGGCAATTCCATGTCAAATCATGAAGTTTAACCCGGATTTCTCATGAGAAAAAAAGACGTTCTTGTAAATCTTATTCAGAATCGTTAATATTAGGTAAATCAAGTTGAAATTCAAAACTTTTCTTCACTATCAGCCAAAAAATAAGAATAAAAATTACTTTTTAAATATCACACCCATAAGTTTATTTTGGAGGGTACCAAAAAAAACATGTAATTGACAAATTTTGTTTTGCGAGTTTTTGGCGCTAATAATGGTTTTTTCGCGGTACTTTTTCTGATACAAATGATTTTTAATACAACTTTTCATCGATAACTAGATCTTTATATACATTACCTAGACCATTCATTATTGTTCTTTGCAATTTTTTCTTATTATGAAGTTATAAAGTCGCGGTTTCATCCGAATTATTTCACTTATTATCAACTGTTCAGTTCGAGCGGACCAATGATGAATTGAATTAAACAAGCATAATTGTTCTAACAAATTACAATTTTTTATAATTATCTTTTTTATTAACGATAGAAAGTTAACGTGGGGTGTATGGCGACACCAACGGAACCAAAAACCCATATTCGCTGTGTACAGGTTGCAGGAAGGCTTCCCGCTTTAAGTACCTTCTCTTTCAGTATCACTTTAGCCCCTGATACGCGGAAGTTGCCGCTGGAGGTAAGAACAAAAATTGTTTCTGTTTTTTATTTAATAACAAAAGTGAAAAAAAAATTTTTTTCTTGAGTACCGGGTTTCGAGAAATATTTGGATTCAATCCAAAATACCTAGAATCAATGAAGAAACTACCCAGGAAAGTTTTACAATAGCTTATCAATTATTTAAAAATTCATTGTATTTTTTGTGAACAAATAAGTGAGTGAGAATGGATTCATGGGAATCGACAGTGATTCGTCAATTGATTCGCACTAAATATGAATCATTCAAAGTCAGAAACCGATTTTTAACTAAATTCATGGAGGAAAATGAATAATTTTTTTATTTAATTGACAAATTTTATAAACAATTGGCCACATCAGGTATTTATGATGTAATAAATAAAGTTTATTCTACTGAATCCAACAAAAATTATAGAGAAATATCACTCACTTATCAGATTTAGTCATTTAATAACAATTGATGATTGTTTAAACAAATTGAATTAACAAATGTACTGTTTGGCTATTTTCAGAGGTAGAAACTTGATTCTTTCAACGTTATCAAATGTCAATGACTAATTTTTAAACCTTTTGGGAGCTTACGTAACACTAAACAATTTGAATCGTTAACGACAATTATAGAAACAAATTTTTATCGTCTTTGGCATTTTTGTCGATAGAATTGTGTTTCTATGATGTTATTAGCAGCTTATTGTTTACCAATCACTCTTTGCTATCAATCGATAACAATTGATAATTTTTTAAGCATAATTAATTAACAAATGCACTGTTTGGCTATTTCTAGAGGTAGAAATTGGTTCTTACAACGTTATGAAGTGTAAATGACTAATTTTTTATCCTCGAGGGAGGCACAATTTTAAAAATTTTATCAATCATTTATTTTAATTGTTAAATACAATTTATATTGGCATCTTAGGCATTTTTTGCTAAGAAATGCCCAAGATGATAAAAATTTGTTCATATAATTATTTTTAACAATTGAAATTCTTGATTGTTATGCAGACTCCTTAAAAGCTTAAAAATTGGTCATTTACATATCATCACGTTGAAAAATTCAAGTTTCTGCCTCTAAAAATAGCCAAACAGTACATTTGTTAATTAATTATATTTAAACAATTAGCAATTGTTATCAATTGACAGCAAAGAGTGATTGGTAAGTAATAAGCAGCTAATAATATCATAGAAACGCAATTTTATCTCCAAAAATTCCTAAGACGATGAAAATTTGTTTATACAATTGTTGTTAACAATTCAAATTGTTTATTGTTATATAAACTCCCGAACGTTATAAAAATTAGTCATTTACACTTGATTACGTTGAAAATATCAAGTTTCTACCTCTAAAAAAAGCCAAGCAGTACATTTGTTAATTAATTATATTTAAACAATTAGCCATTGTTATCAGTTGATAGCAAAGAGTGACTGGTAAGTAATAAGCAGCTAATAATATCATAGAAACGGATTTTATCTCAAAAAATGCCTAACAAGGGGACCTTTAGGTCTGCTTTTTTTGCTTGAATTGATACTTTCCTCAATGAAAGGTACGTACCAGAGGTTTTCTAAGAATAATCAAGAAGACGCAACTTGGACCCAGTTTCGAAAAAAAATGCATTTCAAAAATTGCAAAACGGATGGTCACCGAGCCAGTGTAGAAGTTTATCGAAGAGTCGGTAGCTCCCTGTTAGAGCGCTCGGCTGATGGCCGCATGTTTGCGCGTTCGATTCTCGCAATCCATACTTTTTTTTTATTCATTAAAATGCTTGTTTATTTAATTTTTAAATAACATATGATAAAATTATACCATTTATTGATTATTTACTCCTTATTTTCAAAGAGAACTCTGTTAATCGTATTTTTATTACCACTCGTTTGGACAATTGTGCATTTTGTTGAAATTCTTTATAATTCAATAGTTTCTAATATCTACATTATTAAATTAAAGTTGGAACGAAGTATTTGGAATAAAAATTTGAATAATAAATACGAAATTCCAGTAGATGTAGTGACTCATTTCATAGATATTTACTATCAAGAATCAGAAGTGGCTTGAAAGTGTATTTTTTCACTTTGTTCCTACTTTAATTCAATAATATAAATACTGGAAACTATTGAAGGATAAATAATTTTAATAAAATGCACAATTTCCCAAAGGAGTGGTAATAAAAATACTATTAACAGAGTTTTTATTGAAAATAAGGAATAAATAATCATTAACTGGTATAATTCTATCAAATGTTATTCAAAAATAGAATAAACAAGCATTTTAATGAATAAAAAAAAAGTATGGATAGTGAGAATCGAACGCGCAACTTTCCGGCTATCAGCCAAGCGCCCTACCAGAGAGCTACCGACGATTCGAAATACTTCTACACCGGCTCGATGACCATCCGTTTGAAATTTTCGAAATGCATTTTTCTCGAAAATGATTCAAAATTGCGTCTTCTTGATTTTTCTCAGAAAACCTCTGGTACGTACCTTTCATTGAGGAGAGTATCAATTCAAACAAAAAAAAGCAGACCTAAAGGTCCCCTTGTAAGACGATAAAAATTTGTTTATATAATTGTTGTTAACAATTGAAATTGTTTATTGTTGTATAAACTCCCGAAAGTTTTAAAAATTAGTCATTTACACTTGATTACGTTGAAAATATCAAGCTTCTACTTCTGAAGATAGCTGAACAGTGCATTTGTTAATTAAATTAGAAGAAACTTTATTTATTTCATCATAAATACCTGATATGGCTAATTGTTTGTGAAATTTGTTTATAAAATAACAAATTATTTATCGTCCCTCATGAATTGAGTTAAAAATTGAGTTCTGACTATGAATGATTCATATTTAGTGCGAATCAATTGACGAATCACTGCCAATCCCAATGAATCCATTTTAAATCACTTACTTGTTCATAACCAATTCAAGAAATTGTCAAACAATTGCTAAGCTATTTGACAACTTTCCTCAATTATTGACTGCATTGATTCTAGGTATTTGGGATTGAATTCATCTTCTTCTTCTTATTCTGCGTTGGCACCTATACCTGCTTTACCAAAGCTGTGTATATCCGGCCATGACCAAGTTGCGGGAGTGGTTGCTCCACTGTATCTGAAACATAATGTCGGGCATGACTCAACTGAACCAACTCAGAAGAGATGGCAGTTAGTTCGGTTTCCCGACGTACGTAGCAAGGCGGTGAAATTCATAGATAATGGGACTGCCGCTCCGTGCAGGAAGAACCTTTCGACAAAAGGATTCCCACCGCACAAGGCGGCCGTGGAAAAATTGAAGTGTATTTAGATATTGAGGTTGGCTTTTTTCAATAATATAAATAAATGACTAGCAACTTTGATGGATGGGTTAGCTGATAATTGGTAAGAACAAAAGGGGCGAGGACATTTCAGAATTTTTGATAGGGCTTTAGTTAGTTCCGATCTATAGGCTTCGAATCTGGGGCAAGCCCATAGAATGTGGTCTAGGTCTTCGTTGACCTCAGAATCACAGGGACATTCTCCAGGAGGTATTATATTTTTCCGTGCAAGGCTAGCGTTCAAAGCATAGATGTTGCTTCGCATGCGACATAGGGAGACTATCCACTCTCCAGGGGCAGTGAATGATGAGAACCAGGGTTTTTTAGTGTATTTGTAGTAACGCTGGGTGAAAAGGACACCCTTATTTTTTCCCATTTCTGTAAAGTAATTGTGGCAAATTTCATCGCGAGTTTTTCGGGCAGAGCCGTAGAAGTCAGAGAAGGGAGGCGTCTTTGGCTGCTGATTTATCCGCCACGTCTGCTGCTTCGTTTCCTGCTATACCCTTATGTCCAGGGATCCATACTAGGGAGAATACGCACTTTATTTTGCCTAGAACCGCTAAACGATTTTTAATAATAAAGATCAAGTAAGAATTCATGGAAGCAGGACATTTATTAGCAATAATTTGAAGAACACTTAGTGAGTCTGTGAAAATTACTGATTTAGAAAACCGGTTTTTGACAATGTAGTCTAGTGTATAGAGTATGGCTATGGCTTCAATCGAGACAATAGAGGCGAAATTTGATAGTTCCCACATTCGAGTTAATTGAGCATCTGGGCATACCAGAGCACAACCAGCTAATGCTTCAAGTATCGATTTTGAACCGTCTGTAGAAAAGTGGATGTAGTCCTGGAACTCATTTTCTACCAGGTCTCGAAAGTCCTGAGTAGGGGAGGGGCTTTTTTGGACTAGTCTGCCTATTGCTGTGTTAGTTTTAGGGGAAAGTAGGAGGTCTTCATATGGGAATTCATACTGAGGGTGCCTTTCTGATCTACGGATCCGATGTTTAAAGTCTTTAACATTTTCAAATGCGTTCAGAAGGACAAACCGGTTTTTTATACTACTTTTAGTGATTCTAACGCGTTCAGATAGGGCTAGTAACATATCTGGAAGTGGATGATTGAGGTCTGAGAAGGTTCTGATGACATATTTTTTAGCCAAAAGCAAAATCTTTTTTTGAAAGGTGGTTCACAGCATTCTGCCATCAGAAAGTTAATAGGGGTACTGCTTCTGTAACCGACGGCTAATCTCAGAGCTTCGTGACGGATTTGTTCTATTTTTTCAACATATTTATGAGATACGAAGTTAAAAACATGGGATCCGTATTTCAAACTGCTTCTGATGAGGGACACATAGACCATCCTAAGGATGATTGGATCTGCACCCCACCAGGTGCCTCTCAGAACCTTTAAGATGTTCAACATTTTCCTAATTTTATCGCTTTGATTCGTAATGGTGTTAAATCGATGTTTTTTTGTCTGAGTAATATAAGTTTATAAATAATATATGAAGATGGTAAAGAATTGACATACTTCAGACCAAAAGTAGATTAAGATGTTAAAAATCCTTTATTGTCTACTGCCAACGTTTCGAAAACTTGTGTCGTTTTCCTCTTCAGGACGTACATTAAATTTCAAATTTCGTCATCTTGGTCAATATTTATAAAATAAAGATCCTCTTTCTCATCTTCTCACTATATATATGAAAAAATATATTACTTATTATAACTAACATTTGAATAAAAAACATTTTTTTAGGTTAGAAACTTTAAATTGAAAAATTTACCTGTTGGAGCTTCATTTTTTACAAACAATTTTTTGTGTAATTCTTTTGAAAGAATTAAATTTGTTAAAAAACATTTATACTTGTTTAAAAATTTTTATTAATCAGGGGTACTTAGATTGGGTAGTCAGAGGCTTCCCAACTTTTCTGCTCCATTTTTGCAAAGAGTAAATTGAGAAAGAGAGGAAGAGAATTCTTAACAAGG
>CAKNXH010000864.1:315198-327132 GCA_932178445.1 Andricus quercusramuli | reverse complement strand
ATGAAAACATGATGTAAAGCATGAAAACATGATGTAAAGCATGAAAACATGATGCTTTTATTTAAAAGAAATAAGTCAAAACATGAGAACATGATTTTAAAAAGAAAACATGATATGTAGCATGAAAACATGGTGCTTTAATAAAATAATGATTTCGAACATAAAAAACATGATTCTTGAAAGAAAATATGATGTAAAATATGACATAATGAAGGATTTTTAAATAAAAACATAAAGAAAGGATTTTTTAATGAAAACATGAAGTGTTGATGAGAACATGAACTTTCAAGAGAAGCATCAAGTTTTAATAAAAAAATTATGCTCATACATTGAAAATATGAAAACAGGATGTAAAACATGATATAATAAGAGAAGTTTCCATAAAATCATGATGTTTTGATAAAACATAATCCTATACAAACATAAATATCCGATGTTTTAAGAAAAACATTATGTAAAACATAAAAACATGAAGCTTTGTTAAGAAAATGATTCAAAACACGAAAGAATGATTTTGAGAAGAAAACATGATGTAGAACATGATATAATAAAATATGTTTTGATTAGAGTATGATGATTCGCTAAAATCATGACGCTATAATTGAAAACACGATGGTTTGATAAAATCATGATCTTCATACGAAAACATAATCTTTCAATAAAAACGTGATGTGAAACATATAAACATGATGCTTTTGATTACAAAAAATAAGACAAAACATGAAAATATGATTTTAAAGAGAAAACATGATATAATGACAAACGTTTTGACAAAAGCATGATCTTTTGATGAGGACATGAAGACAAGATATCTGAACAAAAAAAATGAAGTTTTAATAAAGACATGAAGACATGACGTTTCAATAAAAATATAATTTAAAACATGATACTTTTGATGAAAAAATAATTTAAATCATGAAAACATTTTTTTTTAAAAGAAAACCTGATATGATGACGAACCTTTTGATGAAAACATGATGCTTCAATAAGAACGTGAAGACATGATATTTAAACAAAAACATGAAGATTTGATAAAAACATCATGTGAAGCATAAAAACGTGGTGCTTCGATAAAAAATGATTTTTAAAAGAAAATATGATGTAGAATATGAAATAATAAAGGATTTTTTAATTAAAAACATGAGGACATGATGTTTTAATGAAAACATAAACTTTTAGGAAAAGCATAACGTTAAAATATGATAAAAATATGATGCTCATAAATTATGCACTCATCATGATTATTCAATCAAAAAATCACCTAAAACATGAAAACATGACGTAAAATCTAAAAACATGATGTAAAACATGAAAATATGACGTAAGGCATAATGACATGACGCTTAAATAAATTTAGAAGAAAACATGATGGAAAACATCATATAATGAAAGATGTTCTGATAAAAGCATGATGTTTCCATAAGATGTTTTGATATAGAAGTATGATGTTTTGATACAAATTTTAATAAAAATATGAAGACATGATTTTCACATTAAAACCATGTGTTTTATTACAAACATGATGTTTCAATAAAAATGTAATGTGAAACATAAAAACATGATGCTTTGATAAAAATGATGCAAGATATGAAAACTTGATGTAAAACATGATATAATAAAAGATGTTTCGATAAAAGAATGATGTTTTGATAAAAATACGATACATCATGTAAAACAAAAGAAACATGACGTTTTAATAAAAAAATGGTTTAAAAAATGAAAAAATTATTCTGAGAAAAAAAACATGATGTAAAACAGGGTATAATAAAATATGTTTTGATAAGAGTATGATGATTCGATAAAACCATGATGCTATAATTAAAAACACGATGGTTTGATGAAATCATGATGTTTATATGAAAATATAATCTTTTAATAAAAACGTGATGTAAAACATAAAAACATGATGCTTTTGATTAAAAAAAAGTCACAATATGAAAACATGATTTTAAAAAGAAAACATGATATAATGACAAACGTTTTGATGAAAGCATGATCTTTTGATGAGGACATAAAGACATGATATCTGAACAAAAAAATGAAGTTTTAATAAAAAAATAAAGACATGACGTTTCAATAAAAACATTATTCGAAGCATAAAAACATGTTGCTTCATTTAAAAAATGATTTTGAACATAAAAAACATGACGTAAAACTTAAAAACATGAAAACATGATGTAAGGCATGAAAAATATGGAAAAACTGTAAAATATAAGATTTCAGTAAAAACATGATGTGAAACATGCAATACATCTGAAACACGATGTTTAATAAAAGCATTGTGTTTAAATGGAAACATGATGTTTTAATAAAAACCCAATGTTTTAATGAAAGCATGATCTGTTAATAAAAACTTACTGTTTCAATGAAAACATGATATTTTGATAAAAACATGATGTTTCAAGGATAACATGACGTAAGGAGCAACACCAAGCTCGCAGCCTACTGCCTATCGGCCGCAAATTCCCTACTCATACGAAAAGTGTTCCAGTAACGTATCTATAATTTCCTCCTTCGTGATTACGCGGACGGTCAGAAAGTGATAACAGCGTTGAGAGTGATGGTAGCAGTGTCGGCGGAAAGCCTGATATTGCTGGTAAGCTCAGTTTATGGCTACGCGGTTCAGCGGGGGGAACTGTGGTATGGCAAACGTTCAGATAGTTATTGCTGAGCGATTTGATAGGTGGATAATGACGAGTAATGACAGAGAGCGGTGGGAAATCGAGACCCGTGCCACCTCATCTCTAACACCATAACACCATCTACACCATTACCACTATTTCTACCTCTATCACCAACACGTGGATATGAGATTGCGTCATGCATATGCAGGTGCATTTGGCATCGGACCTCCCGCGCAATCACTGCCGTGAAACTTGATTGTCGCCGATTATCCCCTAGTCGATCGACCTAATGAAACGCGAATATTTCGATCGACCGATCTGCTACCGATCTTTTAGGGGATACACATTCACATGATACGATCGTCGCGCTTATCGTGACTCAATTGTCGTTATCTCAATTTGTTAACGGCTCAAAATTATGCGGCCTCGATAGTCTGAAAATTATTAGCAGAGTACCCTATGTCGTCAATTTTAGCACAATTCTCCATTTGCATCGCCGGTGAATATATTGGGGAAGTATGCATATGTTCCTAAATCTGCTTGGTGGAAATATCGCTTGAACTTATTTTTATGGGACAGTTTTGTGGGGGAAGAAATATTCCGAATGTTGGAAACTACCTTTCCTTCCATCTACATTTCTCTTTCCACCCCTATTTCCCTTTCCCATACTTGATCATTCACTACCTTTCCCTTTCACAACTTCTTTCTCAACTACTTCCAAATCTCCTCACTTACCCACATCATATTCCCTTTTCGATACTTTTTTTTCCTAGCCATCATTTTGTCTCCCTACTCACCCGCACTACTAGCCCTCTCTTCACTTCTTTTACTACCCTCCCTTAGTTTCAATCATTTCCACTGCGCCCCATCTACTCCCATCACTTCTTTTATAATCTCATCCTAATTTCCTCACACTCCCTCCATTTACCCTTTCTTTATTTTCCTGACTTCCCCTGCTCATTCTTCAACACTTCCCCTTCCTTTATCAACCCTTATTTCCCCTCACTCCCTCTACTTCCCCTAATTTTTCTTCCATCATTTCCCCTTACTTCCTTTCCTTCTCTTCAATTGTTTTTTATTTCCTTCTATTTTTCTGTTCTTTCTGCCTCTATTTTCCGTTAGTTCCTCGTATTTTCCCTCACTTCACCTTCTTCTTCACCTTATTTTCTCTTTCGTCTCCTACTTCCGCTCTCCACACTTCATTCTTCGCTACCTCTCCGTTTTCCCAAATTCTTCCTCATCTAATTCTGTCTCTCCTTGCTTCTCAGGCTAACAGTCCACTTCTCCAGCCATCACTTTCCTTCAACTACTTACCCTCACTACCCTGATAGCCCCCCTTTTCCCTACCCTTTCTCATTTCCAATGATTTTCCTTTATTTTCCTTCACTTCATCTGATTGCCTTTAAGTCATTTTGCATCACATCAAGTACTTCCTCTCTCCTTAATTCCACTTGCTTCCCCTAATTTTCATTCACTCACTTCACACTTTGATTACCCTTCATTTTCCAACTTCCTCCTTCTCTTCTTTACCCTCTCATAACTTTTCCGTATAGAAATACCCTTCTCACACTTTTCTTCCACATTCGTCACTTTCCATTCCAAAATTCACCTGCAAAAGCCTTATAATCCTCCCTTAACTTCTCTTACTACACTCCCTTCTCTTTAATTCCTATACTTTCCCACTGCTCATTCCCACTCACTTCTCTCCTCATTTGCTTCTCTTACTTTCCATACTTCCTTTACCCAAACTTACCCTCTGCTAATTTCTGACTAGATCCCCTACTTCACCTTTCCTCTCTTTCCATAGTTTCCCTACTGCCCCACCCCTAATTTCTTTTTACTTTCCAGCACTTCCGCTACCCTTATTTAACCTACCCTTACTTCCCCTTATTTCTATCACTTCCTGTCCGTCATTTTTCCTCTTTTGCCTTAATTCACTTCGCTACCCCTATCATCCCCCATTTTTCCTGATTCCTCTCCCCTTATTTTCCCTCGATTTTCATACTTCCCCATCTCTTGTTTTCCTTCGCGTTCCCTACTTTCCCTTTCCTAATTTCCCCTTATTTCCCCTCCCTTTTTCTTTGATCATTTCCCCTAACTTCCCCTCACTTTATCTCCTGGGAAAAAAGTATGTCGGACGGACACACAGCTGAAAATATAAGGGTTTATGCCCGGGGCAACGAAACCCTAAAAATTGAAAAATATTACATTATCGAAATTATTAGATTCTCGAAATTATAAAACTCGATCCTTAAATTTCCAAAATTAGTAAATTCCCAAAAATTTCATAATTTCGAAATCTCATATTCCTGAAATTTCAAATTTCCGAAAAAATCAAAAAGTCTCCTGGCCTGCAGGTGCACAAAATGAAATTCGAATTTTTGTATTTTACTAAATTTTATTATTTTGAACAGAAAATGTATAAGCTTTTTAAGCAATTCAAAAGATTTTAAATGGATAAAATTTTTTTATTAAAATTCCTAGAAAAACTAACAAGAATTTCGTCACAAAAGTATCTGGATGATTTTAAAGTATTTTTTTTTTACTTTCGTAGAATTTTAAAAAAATTGCAGGGAAAATTTGAGTTCTGAAATAATTATATTATTATTAGATTTATGGAGATTTTCAACATTATTTTTCTAAAAAAAATTTTTGAGAGAATATTTAAACAGACTTCAAAACAAATTTTAATGTTTAAATTAATGTTTCTAGCTTAAAATTGCTTAAAATGATATATTTTTCAATGGATGTAAGTGAAATTATTGAATTTTGATGCATAAATAACAATGAACAATTATCATTCTGGAAAAAAATTGAGTTAGTTTCGGAGATATTTACAAGTCTTGAGAAAATCCAAACTTAATTTAAAATTGGAAAATATTTCCAAAAATCAAAAACTAAAGTTAGATTTCTGAAGGTTTCGGAATAAAATTTTGAAGCTTTTTATGGATCTTTGAAGATTTCAGGAAAATAAAAATCAATTCTTAATTTTTCTGGGAAAATTTAAAATGATTTTTCATTTTGAAACATTGAATTTAAGATAATATTTAAAATGATCTGAAACAAAATTTTTCAATTAATAAATGACAATTGAACAATTATTAATTTGGAAGATAATCGAGCTAATTTAAAATATATTTAGAAATTTAAAAAAGATTCCAAAATAAATTAAAATGTGTATTGATTTCAAACAATTTGATACAAAATGTAGATTTTTTGAGATTTTGTACACAAAATTTATAAGCTTTTTAAGTTATTCAAAAGGTTTTGAAGGAATAGCAAATTTTTATGGAAATTCCTGGAAAAACTAACAGCAATTTTTCCAAAAAAGAACCTTGATGATTCTAAGGTAGTTTTTTTTTACTTCTGTAGGATTTTAAAAACACTTTAGGAAAAATTTCAGTTCTAAAATAATAATATAATTATTAGATTCATGGAGATTTTTTCAATTATTTTTTTAAAACAAATTTTTAAGTGAATATTTAAAAAGACGTCAAAATATTCAAAATATTTGTCATCCTAGTCGAAAAAGAACAACTTTTCGGTCACAAAGAATGTAAATTCCTTTAGATTCTTGTATTTGTAATTTTTTGTCGAAAATTAAAACTACAATAAAATACAACAATGTGCATAAAAGTACAAAAAAAGTACAAAATTCGTCTCAATAAGAGAAAAAAGTTGTACTTTCCCGCAATTTCGGTTCTAATTTTTTGTATCTATTTGTAAATTTCTGTGAAAATAGTCTTAATTTTTTGTACTTTTTTCAAAAATGTTTCCACCAGGGATCATAGATCCTATTTTTGAATTTGACCCTGACATTTGGCCATTTTCTTCGGTATCTCAATCTATATAGTTGACCCATAAAAATGTCAGATTTAGGATCCAATAAATGGATTGTTTGCGGCAGTTTCGGTCTCGACGAAAATTTATGCCTTCGGCAGAGGCGATATTGCGTCTCGAGCGGCTGAATCTGCAACTTTGAGCAAACTCATCTGTCCTGAGAAGAGTCGGTCAGCCTGTTTTATATACGCTGAGTCGCTTGGCTGAGCACGTAGCGACATTTACACGCTCCGTATGAGCCCGTAAGTACTTAAGGGGGTCATACCGTGTGACATTTTTTTTTTTAAAGGTTTTTTCGAAATTTTTTGTAGCGAAATTTAAAAAACCAAGACTCCAAATTTTTACTATACAGGGTGTCCCAGACTCAGGTGTCGGGACTTATATAGCCATATAAAAATGAAAAAAATAAATAGAAAATTCCTTTTCCAAAAATCAGTTGAAGTTTTAGTTTTTTAGTTATAAAACATTTAAGCTGGACCAATCAGGAGCGCCGTATAAACAGCCGTGTGTCCGTGAACCAGATTTCAACGCAGTGTCATGGAAGTGAGCGCAGAGGTGGGGTTAGCGACGGGAGAACACTACGTTGGAATCCCGTTCACGCACATACGGCTATTTATACGGCGCTCCTGATTGGTCGAGGTTAAATGTTTTATAACTGAAAAACTAAAACTTCAACTGATTTTTGGAAAAAAAGTTTTCTATTCATTTTTTTCATTTTTATACGGCTATATAAGTCCGGACACTTGAGTCTGGGACACCCTGTATATTCGTTAGATTAATAATGGTGTTAGAGCGATGTTGTTTGTCTGAGTGATATAAGTTTATAAAATTAAATATATGTAGTTGGTAAAATGGACATACTTCAGACCAAAAAGTAGAATTAGTTGTTAAAAATCCTTTATTTCTGCTGTCGACGTTTCGAAAACTAGATCCGTTTTCCTCATCAGGACGTGAAGTTCAGGTTACATGTCACATTTCAAAGTTCATCAAACATCTTACATTAATATTTTTAAAAAATTTTTAGAATCCTATTCCTCGTCTTCATCTCGAAAAATATATGTAGCATTATTAATTGTAATTAATATCATTTGAATAGATAAAAGTTTTTTTGAGGTTAGAAATTGTAATTGATAAAAATTCACCTTATAAGCTTCATTTTTTTTGTATGAATCTTTGTTAACTTCTTTTAAAAATTAATTTGTTTAATCTTCTTCTATAATTCGTACTTTTAAAAATTTGATAATTTAGTTAACTTAGTTAAAAAGTCAGAGCATCCAAAACTGCTCCGCTCCATTTTTGTTCCGATAAAGAGAAAGAAAGGAAGAGAATTCTTAACAAGGATAGAATTGACAATGACGTATCAACGATGTATAACACGAGACCGTACGCGCGCTGAAGCGCGCGCGTTTTACACGGGCAAAAAGGCTTTGTCATTTTAACAATCTAATAATTTGTTACTGAAAATAATGTTGTTTTATCAAATGACATGATTATATTGACAAATAAAACATAGTTAAAATAACAATGCCAACTTTGTTAATTCCATAACAAATCCTGTTTACTGAAATAACAAACTCACATTGTTACCATGAAACCAATTCATAACTAACAAAGTTATTTGTTACTCTGACAAACAGGATTATTTGTTACATTAAACATTATTCATTAAAATTAAAAATATTTCTCAATAATTATATATTATATTATATAAACAAATAACTTTGTCACTGTTACAAAGATTTTCCTAACAATGCCAACTTTGTTAATTTAACCCATTTTTTTTAATAGTCCAATCTTTAAAAATTTATTTTGTTGAAGTATCCATTGTTTTTTTTTAAAGTTTGTCTCTGACTTTTGTTAATAGTCATTGCAAATCATTAATAATAGATACGATGGATGAATATAATTTCTCCTGCTTTATCACCTGTTGAAATTCTACATCGCAAAAGATTATATATCACGTTTTTCGTTGAGAATTCATATTTTTTGGTCGAAAATTCAACTACTTAGTTGGAAGTGGAACTACTTTGTTAAAAATTTATTTATTCAGTTGATGATTCATCATTTTAGTTAAAATCTCCCTATTTTGTTGAAAATTTAATTCTTTTGTTGACAATAATGTTTCCTAGATAATTAATTATTTTAACTAAAAATTTAACTCGTACTTGTTTGGTTCAAAATTTATCTTCTTAAGTTGAAGATTCAAATTTTTGGTTTAAAATTCCTGTATTTTGTTGAAAATTCAAATTTTGTGGGAGAATATTTAATTTTTTTTTGTGACTAATTCATCTTCTTGGTTGGAAATTCCTTAAAAAATAGAAATATTTGTTTGAAAATTCATGTACTTTGTTAAAAACTTCATCTTTTTTGTAAGAAAATTCATATTATCGATTGAAAATAGATCGTTTTGATTTGAAATTTGTTTTTTTTTTCTTATTTAGAATTAATTTTTTAAGCTGGAAATATAACTTTTCGATTTTTTGTCGATAATTTATCTTTTTTGATAAAAATGTAGTCTTGTAGTATAATTTTTAACCAAGAAGACTTGGTTAAAAATTATACTATTTCGTTGAAAATTCACTTTAATTTGATTGGAAATTAATATTTTCACTGAAAATTTAATAGGTATTCTATTTCTAGTTGAAAATTTATCTGTTTTAGGTTAAAATTCAGCTATTTGTTGAAAATCCGTCTTTTTTGGTAGAAAAGTACTCTCATTAGTTGAAATTTCACCTTTTTGGTTGAAAATTTAACAGTTTTGTTGACAATTCGTTTGTTTTTTGTTTGAAAATTTATTTTAGGAACTGAAAATTATCCTACTTTATTTCAGTTGAAAATTCACTTTAACTATTTCATTTTTTGTAGCAAGTTTACTATTTTTTGATAGAAATGTAATCTTTTTCGTTAAAAAATTATCTGTTCAGTAGAAAATCTAATGAATCTATTTCTTAAAGAATTAATTTCTTTGGCTAAAAAGAAAACTGGTAGAAAATGCTTTTTTATTTTTTGATAGAGAAAATTCATCATTGTGATTAAAAATAATTTCTTCGGTTGAAAATTTGTTTCCTTTTGGATGAAAATTAATTTTTCTAACAGAAGATATAACTATTCTATTTTCGCTTGAAAATTTATATTTTTGGTTGAAAATTATTTAATTTCGCTGAAAACTTGTTTTTTCTAAATATGCTTCTGTAACTGAAAATTGAAATATTATATTTTTGGTTTGTAAATTTATCTTTTTTAGTTTAAAATTGAATTATGTCGTTAAAGAATAATTTTTTTTTTATCAAAAAACACATCTTTTTCTTAGTTGAAAACTATACTATTTCGTTTAAAATTTACTTTAATTTTATTGAAGATTAATTTTTTCGGTGAAAATTGAACTATTTTTTGAAAATCAATGTATTTGGTTCAAAATTAAATTTTTTAAATTGGAGATTCATCATTTTGGTTGAAAAATCACTTGAACTATTCTATTTCTTTCATTGGAAAAAAAAAACTATTTAGTTGAAAATTCGTTTTTTTTGTTGATAGAAAATTCATCTTTTGGATTGAAAAGTCTACTATTTGGTCAAAATTCAATATTTTTGTTTAAAAATTCATCATTGTGATTAAAAATTAATTTCTTTGGTTGAAATTTCATTTTTTTTCAGTTGAAAATTAATTTTTTTTTCAAATGAAGATAAAACGATTCCATTTTCGCTTTAAAATTTATATTTTCAGTTAAAAATTAATTAATTTCACTGAAAACTCGTTTTTTTTAATATTCTTCACTAACTCCAAATTTTAAATATTATATGTTTGGTTTGTAAATTTATCTTTTTTAGTATCAGATTAAATTATTTTGTTGAGAATTCATTTTTTTATTGCAAATTGATTGTCCCAACTTCAAATTTAATTGTTACGTTTTTTGTTAAAAAATCATTTGTTTCAATGAAAAAAAAAATATCTTGTTAACATTTTTTTTTCTGTTGAACATTTATTTTTCTGACATTTCAACTGTTCTAATTTTGGTTGAAAATTGATTGTTTGCAGATGAAAATTCGTGTGATTTGTTTAAAATGAGTCTTTTTGATAGAAAATTAATGTTTTGAGTTGAATTTAAAGTGATGCATTTTCCCGCGAAATTTAAACAATGTAATTATTATTAATGAAAGTAGAAAATACGATTGTTTAAATCCCAATTCAAAATGCTCGAAAATGCGCATTAAATTCTAAAAGAACATAAAGGTCGAGCATATTCTCGAGCATATTCTCATGCTCGTGAGAATTTCTCAGAAGACTACACGTGCGCGTGCTTCTCAACTGTTGCTTTATCCACTGCAGTGTTCCCAATTCGTGCCCCTCCCTCAACTGCGCATGCATCGCCGCGCGGTAAATATCGATTGTCGAAATCGATTGTCGAAATCGATACTTGAGCAACGAATCAGAAGTGCGGGAATAGGCGTTACGATATTTCGACTTCGACTCAATGAACTTTTTAGAATAGGATAAGGTGCTAAAGTTTCTATGTAATTCTAATTACATTATTAAAATTGAAAGAGGTAAAAATTTTAAAAATTATTATCCGAATTATAAATTTTTGTCAATTTAAAAAAATTACTATTACTAATTAGTTGAATATATAAACCTATGATGTGATATTTGAAAAAACCAAAAAATTCATCACTCAAGAATTTTGAAAAATTACAATTTTTTATATTGGAGAATCCAAAATTATATTATATATTGGACTATAATTATTAGGCTCTGAAATTATATTCAAGCAATTATTGCTGTTTTTCAAAGATTAATAGCAGAAATGTTTTTTAAAAAGAAAAACAGTAATAATTGCTTGAATATCACATTATAGGTTTATATATTCAACTAATTAGTAATAGTAATTTTTTAAATTGCACAACAATTTATAAGTTGGACAATAATTTTTTAAATTTTTAACTCTTTCAATTTTAATAATGTAATTAGAATTACATAGAAACTTTAGCACCTTATGTTATAAATCGTTGATACGTCATTGTTAATTCTATCCTTGTTAAGCATTCTCTTCCTTTCTTTCTCAAATTTATCGTATCAAAAATAGAGCGAAACAGTTTTGGAAGCTCTGACTTTTTAACTAAGTTAACTAAATTATTAAATTTTTAAAAGTACGAATTATAGAAGAAGATTAAACAAATTAAGTTTTAAAAGAAGTTAACAAAAATTCATGCAAAAAAATGAAGTTTATAAGGTAAATTTTTATCAATTACAATTTCTAACCTTAAAAATTTTATCTATTTAAATGATATTAATTAAAATTAATAATGCTACATATATTTTTAGAGATGAAGACGGGGAATAGGATTTTGAAAATTTTTTTTAAATAATAATTTAAGATTTTTGATGAACTTTGAAATGTGACATGTAACCTGCACTTCACGTCCTGCGATGAGGAAAACGGATCTAGTTTTCGAAACGTCGACAGCAGAAATAA
>CAKNXH010000864.1:247565-285532 GCA_932178445.1 Andricus quercusramuli | reverse complement strand
CGACGTTTTATTTCAAATAAATGTTGTAAGTAAATCGTTGCAATCAAAGGACACGGACATAGTCGAATGCACAGAAATGTTAAGAAAATGTTGTGTCTTTCTGAAGGATTACCGACAAAATGGTTTTAAACAAGCCATTATCGCCGCAAAAGACTTGGCGAAGGAACTCGAAATTGAGCCGATATTTAAACCAATGAGAAGAGTGCCACGTGTAAAACGTCACTTTGATGAAAATGCTGCAGATGAACCCATCGAATCTCCAGAGAAAAAATTTGAAATCGAATTCTTCAATGCTTTATTGGATACGGCTTTAGTGTCACTACAAGAGAGATTTGAACAGATGAATACGTATTCAGAAACCTGGGGATTTTTGTATGATCTGAAAAATCTACCAGAAAGGGAAGAAATTTTGAAATTGTGTGCCGATCTACAAATTAAGCTTACAGTTAATTCTGTATCTGACGTTGACGGTGCTTTACTTTGTGATGAATTAGTTAGTATTAAAACCTTTCTATTAGATAAGGTTAAAATTACTCCTATCGACGTATTGAACTTTATTCAAGAGCGAAATTTGCAAGACTTATATCCTAATTTATGGATTGCTATGCGCATTGTACTAACAGTCCCCGTTACAGTAGCAAGTGGAGAATGTAGCTTTTCGAAACTAAAACTGATTAAAACCTACTTACGGTCCACTATGTTAGAAAACAGACTCACAAATCTGGCAACTTTATCTATTGAAAATGATATTGCTGAAAATTTAGATTTTTCAGAATTGATCAAAGATTTTGCGAATATAAAAGCCCGAAAGGTTCACTTCGGACATTGAATTTAATGTTAATTTGGAAGTGGTCTGTTTGCTTTGTATCGATAACCTTGATTTTTTTAAACGCACAAGTTCAAAAATTATATATGTGTTTTATTTATTTTCCTTTAAAAATATTAAAAATTTTCATAATTCATGAAGTGTTTAAGTTTGAACCAATTTTTTCATTTAAAAGGGGCGCAATCAAAATTTGTGCGCACTTTTCACACGATTCAATATTAAAAGTATTGATCTTTGGAAACAATAACGCCGATAATCGGGAAGAAGCGGGAACTGGCGGGACGCGCTTTTACATATGTCAAAACGTGGAATTGGACCGAATTGGATTTGGACCGACCGCGGCCGGTATTCCATGCGTTTCATGTTCGGCTCTGCACAATCGAGCTCGATCGGAAAACGGCGGAAATACTCGAGGAGCATTCTCAAACGAAACTATATGAAAAATCAAGAATAAGGATTTCATAGATTGCTATGCGTCTTAGCTTGCTGTCAACTTCATATTGATAATATCAATTCCTAAACTACGTTTTCGAGATTATGATATTCACTGTTTTTCTTATTCAAATTATTTTTCGAAAACTCAGGAAAAATAATATCACTTTTTCATAGTGTTAATTCTTGAAATGGAGATTCATCATATTTCGTATTTAGAATAATGCTTTGTCATCTTCGTGTTTTAAATACTCATATGATAATATTAAACTTTGATACTGTAATACAAATAAGTGTAATAAAACCTCGGTTTTCCCTATTTTGGTACGATATTATACCAAATTGTAATTCATTTTTTTCATTTATTCCAACAAAAGGTCTCTCAGTGTACTGAAAATATTATTCGATATAGAGTTCTTTGGGCAAACAGTTTTTCTCGATTTTCTCAGTTCGAGTCAGATTGGACTTATGTATCTTTTTAGTTTGTACGGCAGTCTTCACGAATCATATATTTAGAAACTACTAAATATATACAAAATAACCTACTTAACACAGGTCGTAGAGTCGCGGGACATAGATAGACGAGGAAGTGCGGAAATCGTGGGGAATTAGCTGGTGTGGTGGAAAGGAGGAAGCGCATGTTGGAAACGGTAGTGAGACCAGCTTAAGGCGTTGAATCATAACGAGGAACTTAATATCGCGAGAAGCTCGCGACAAGAAGCCTCGAGGCTCATTGGGTAAGGATATTCACGAAACAGGAGGCATTAGAAAGGACTCCTCCATTCCATATTCATGATGTTATTCGACTCTAAAAATGCCGCAAACTCTTTAGGCTCTAAGATTCACTTCTTTTCTTCTCTTCCTTTCCTATTCTTTTCCTCTATAACTATTAACTATACAATATTTGTTCTAGTGAGTTCGAAATTAAATCTACTTTCCTATTATTCTTTTTTACGCATTGAAATCAGAACACAAAAAACTAGTCAAAGTAGGCGACATGGGCCTACAAAATAGGATTTCAGAGCATATTGAAACGTCCCTTATCCTACCATTCCCTTATCTTATCAAATCCTCCTCATATACAAAAATTTGAGCCCATTCATTGTAACTGGATTTGTTCATAGAAAAGTTGATTCCGTAAAAAAAATTTGAGCCTATTCATTGAAAAATCGCCAAACTGTGAATTCATTCGAAAGAATTGTTTAATCAGTGAATAATTGTTGTCAATTTGCAAAGTCTCATGGCAAGGAGTCATCGGAAAGACATATCTAGTTGAGTCCGTAAACAAAACTTGAGCCTATTCATTGAAAAATCGCCAAACTGTGAATTTTTAAAAAATAATTGTTCAATTAATGAATAATTGTTGTGAAATTGTAAAGTATCATTGCAAAGAGTCACTGAAAAGACATACATAGTGGATTTCATGAACAAAAATTGAGCCTGTTCTTTGAAAAATCACCAAACTGTGAATTTGCTAGGCAGAATTGTTTAATAATGAATAATTTTTGTAAAATTGCAAAGTGTCATTGCAAAGAGTCTCCGCAATGACATCCCTATTTGATTCCATAAACCAAAATTCAGCCTTTTCATTAAAAATTGTCAAATTGTGGATTTTTTTATAAAAATTGTTTAAATGATGATTCATTATTGTCAATTTGCAAAGTAACATTGTAAAGAGTCAGCCGAAAGACACACCTAGTTGATTCCGTATAAAAAATTGAGCCTATTTATTGAAAAATCGCCGAACTGTGATTTGTGTACAAAAACTGTCTAAATAATTAATAATTGTTGTCAATTTGCTCGGATTCCATAAGTTTTCCAAAGAAAATTGATTTTATAGCAAAAAGAAAAATTTGCTATGAAAAAGAAGAATTTTCAACAAGATACATATATTTTCAACCAAGAAGTTCAAGTTCCAACCAGGAAGATTAATTTTTTATCAATAAAGATGAATTTTAATTAAATGACTTACATTTTGAAACTGAACAAGATAAATTTGTAACCATAAATCAAAAAGTTATATTATTACAGAAAGAACTTAATTTTCAATTAAAAAAAAATACGAATTTTCTACAGAGCAGTTGAATTTTCAACAAGAAAATATGACCGAGTTTATCGAAAAAGTGGATTTTTAACCAGTTGAATTTTCAAGCAGATACTCAAATTTTCAGTCCAAAGAATTGATTTTCGAAAAAAAAAGAATTTCCAAAAAAGTAGTCGAATTTTCAACCTAACAATACGAATTTGTAACGAAACATTTAATTGTTGATATTTCAACCAAAAAATGTTTCTATTTTAAAAAAATGTAATAGTTGATATATCAAATAAACAAAATTTATAAAGTTTGAATTTAAAACAGTTGAATTTATAAGCACAGACGAATTGTTAGCAAATCAGAGTAAAAGTATGAAAAGTGAGGGAAACTAAGGGTTGAGAAGTAGGGGAAGTTAGAAGAACTGAGTGAAGGGAAAGTAGGAAAAGTGAGGAGAAACCCCTATATAAAGAAGGGGAAGTGAGAGGAGCGGAGGAAAGAGAAGTGAGGGGAAATGAGGTGAAGAAAACTAGGGGAGAAAGTAGGGGAAGTAGAAGGAATTGAGTGAAGGGGAAGTAGGAAAGGTGAGGGGAAAACCTTATATAAATAAGGGGAAGTGAGGATGGGGTAGCAGAGGGAGTGAGAGGCAGGAAAAATGAGATGTAAAAAGGTGAGGGATACTGGGGAGGGAAAGTAGGGAAAATGAGAGGAATTGAGTGAAGCGAAAGTAGGAAAAGTGAGGGCAAACCCTTATATGAAGAATGACAAGTGAAAGGAATTGAGCGTAGTGGAAGTAGGAAAGGTGAAGGAAAATAAGGTAAAGGAAAGTAGGGGAAGTGAAGAGAAATCAGCAGAGGAAAGGTAGGAAAAGTGAGGAGAATTGTGGGGTATGCAACAAGGGGGCGAAAGGGAAGATGTAGGAAGGGAAACTAGAGAAAGTGAGGGGAGGTAAAGTAGGGCAAGTGATGGAAGAGAAAGTAGGGGGCGTGATTGAAATATGAGAATAGGAAATATGGAAAGTGATTGGAAATGAGGGGAATTACGGGGAGGGGAAGTAGATGAATCAGGGGAAGCGAGGATAGGAGAATTAGGGGAAGTATAGGGTAATGTTGGGAGGAGAAATAGGGGAATTTAGAGTAGGAGAGAAGGAATGTGAGGGCTGGGGTTGGGAGGTAGGAAAGGGGAGTGTCTGTTGTGGAAGCGAGGAGAGGAGGAATTAGTGGAGGAAGTAGTTTGGAAGGTGGTTAAGTGAGTGGAGGGGAAGTAGGGAAATTTAGGAAAAGTAGGGGAGGGGAAGTATGAGACAGGGAGGTTTGAACAACTTAAGTAACGTCTAAATAAGCTATGAATGTCTTTTTTGTAGGTTCCTTGAAAATTCAACTTTCTTCTGAAAATTTCGTCTTCTCGCTTGAAGATTGGACTAATCGATCGGAAATGGAACAGCTTGTGGCTGAATTTTGTGTTTAGTAAAATAAAATAAAATAAAATTGTTTCTGACAATTTTAATAATGCAATAGTATCGACTCTGAGAAAAATTGCCCAGCAGGAAAGAGCTTGATCCTAAGGCCATGTGATGAGTGTGTCACGTGACCAGATTCCTACCTTACCGGCACTTTTTTAATTTCCTAACTTATTTTCACACGAAGCGCCACATCGAGTTGAAAATTTGGGATAGTAAATAAGAAGCACTAAGAAAGGTGGGTATATTCCTACATTTTGATAATCACGAAATAGCAAAAACAATTATTTACAAAAAAAAACTTTTTCCATAATTATAAAAATTCAGGACAAGGTCCACCTTTCTTAGCGTTTCTTATTTAGTATTCCAAATTTTCAACTCGATGTGGCGCTTCGTGTGAAAATAAGTTAGGAAATAAAAAAAGTGTCGGTAAGGTAGGAATCCGGTCAGGTGACCCATTCATCACATGGCCTTAAAGAACAAAATTTTAAATGTAGTATAGGGAGGGTGACAAAGTTATTACAGCATGTGCCAAAACTGCAGGAAGTAAATATAGTTGCTGTCAAGGGCAAAAAGTAGAGCTAGGTAACCACGAGTGGGAAGAAAGGAGGTTTCCGGGTGCAGGGACCGGAAGGAAGCACGACCCGGATGTTATTGGCAGGAGAGTGGAGCCATTAGTCGCCATGATGGATGCCTGACAGAAACCCGGGCGTCCTACCCTGGCTGCTTGGCAGTTATAGTAAGTAATGGCTTCACTCTCTGCCCTGAGAAAGCCTCTTCGCCGCCCGTCTCCTCCACCCCTTAACGTCGCCACCGACCCTGTAATAACAACAAATCTTGCCTATATTAATTCCCTGACGGGCATAACTCTCGCCTAGCTAGAGCTCGCGATATGGATGGTAACTCGAGGAAAAATTGCGCGATGAAAATGTCAGACCGAGACGAAATACTGGGCTCTCCCCTTACGCACGCACTTAGGAAAGTCAGCCAGCTCTCGTCCAAATTATCAATTGCTTTAGGGAACAACACTTTTATTTTTTTACTTTTTAATTTAGTTAAAGGAAATTGATTAATGTTCCATTAGGCAAGCACTTAGAAAATCCCTATACCATACCTGCAAGTTTTTGAGATCCCTTAATCAGAATCTGGGGTCTTTGATCCCATCAGGTTAGGATCAAGGTCAATTGAAGGTCAAAATGAAGAAAGCCATTGGATAGGAGGAAACATCTACTCTCAGACGTATTTGGGGTCGCTGAATCCGAATCTGGGGTCAGTTTGACCCCATAAGGTCAGGGTCAAGGTCAAGTGAAGGTCAAAATGAAAAAAAAGCAATTGAATTGGCGTGAACCACTACTTTAAGACAGTGACTTCATTTATACAATGAATGCCAATGAAATAGCAGCCTTGATCAGTTTTAAAACAGTTGTGAAGAATTTTCTTCGGAATCATAAAAGTGAAGGATACAAAAAGGATCAAGGTCAATTGAAGGTCAGAATGGATAAGGCCATTGGATCGGAGGAAACCTCTACTTTCAGACGTATTTGGGGTCGCTGAATCTGAATCCGGGGTCAGTTTGACCCCACAAGGTCAGGTTCAAGGTCAAGTGAAGGTCAAAATAATAAAAAACCATTTAATCAGCGCGAAACATTACTTTAAGATGTTTTTGGGATAGCTAAATCCGAATCCGGGGTCTATTTGACGTCATCATGTGAGAGTTAACGTTATTCTTTTGTATGAGTTACAAATACACAAACTAATGCCAGAAGGTGACTTAGTTTCTACAATGAATGCCAAGGAAAAAGCAGTGAAGACATAAATGAGATGTCAAGGTCGATGGGATGTAAGTATGATGGCTGATTACTGCTGGTTTGGACAAATCCGTTTGACCTTGAACCTCACCTGATGGGGTGGAAATCATCCCAGATTTGGATTTAGTGACGCCAGAAACATCTTAGAAGAGTGTGTTCCTCCATTTCAATTGTTTTTTCTCTTTCTGACCTTGGGATGACCTTGAGCCTGACCTCATGGGGTCGAACCAACCTCGGACTCAAATTCAGCGACCCCAAAAACGTCTAGGAGTAGAGGTTTCCTCCAATCCCATGCTTTTATTAATTTTGACATTGAGATGACCTTCATCCCGATCTGATGGGGTAAAAATGATCCTGGATTCAGATTCAACGACCCCAAAAAGGTTCTAAAGTAGTGGTTCATTCTAAATTAATGGTTTTTTCTTTATTTTTACCTTCAATTGACCTTGATCCTGACCTGAGAGGGTCAAACTGACCCCAGATTCGGATTCAGTGACCTCAAAAACGTATGGCTCACAAAGATTTCAAATATTTCACAAGGATTTCTATTATTTCACAAAGATTCTGGATGGATTTCAAAGATTGAACAACGATTTTAGGATTTCAGATCGATAGAAAGTCTTCACAAAGACTTTAATTATTTCTAGAAAATTTTGCAAAGATTTCAATTACTTCACAAAGATTTCATTAATTTCACAAATGATTTTCTAAAGATTTCACAAAGGTTTCCATAATCTCACAGATATACAGAATATTTCAAAAATATTTAAAAAATATTCCACAACGATTCCAATGATTTCCTAAGATTTAAAATTTTTCTGAAAGATTTCAGATATATTTGAAAGATTTCACAGAGATTTCAATAATTTCACAAATATATCGAATATTTCAAAAATATTAGAAATATTAAGCAGAAATTTTTTAAGAATTCACAAAGATTTCGTGAAGGTTTCACAATGATTTCACAAAGATTTCACAAAGGTTTCATGAAAAGATTACAAAGATTTCACAAAGATTCGAAATGTTTCGCAAATATTCACAAACTTATCACAAAGATGTTATGAAGATTTTAGGAATATTTAAATGATTTCTAAAGATTTCGAAGATTTTGAAGATTTCGCGAAGATTTCAGACAGATTTTAAAGATTTCACAAAGATTTCAATAATTTCACAAATATAGCGAATATTTCAAAAATATTTCAAATATTTTGCAAATATTTTTGAAGAATTTTGTGAAGGTTTCACAAAGATTTTACAGAGATTTCACAAAGATTTCACACAGGTTTCATAACGAGTTTACAAAGATTTTACAAAGATTTCAATGATTTTCCAAAAATTTCACGAAGACCTCAACGATTCCGTTTAAAGGACTTCGCAAAGACTTCACCAATTTCTCAAAGATTTCACGAATATTTGACGAAGATTTCACAAAGTTATCACAAAGATGTTATGAAGATTTCACGAATATTTTAATTATTTCTAAAGGTTTCAAAGGTTTCAAAGATTACACAAAGATTTCGTAAAGATTTCACAAATATTTCACAAAGATATCACAAAGGTTTCATAAAGAGTTTACGAAGATTTCACGAAGATTTCAGATTGATTTCAAAGATTGAATGATGACTTCACGAAGATTTCAAAGATTTCGTTTAAAAGACTTCTCAAAGACTTTACTAATTTCTGAAAGATTTCACAAAGTTACCACAAAGATTCTACAAAGATTTCACGAAGATTTCAATGATTTCCCAAAGATTTCACGAAAATTTGAAATATTTCGCGAACATTTCAGATAGATTTCAAAGATTGAATGATGATTTTACAAAGATTTCACAAAGATTTCAATAATTTCACAAATATAATACAATATTTCGAAAATATTTTGAATATTTCGCGAAGATTTTCAAATATTTTGTAAAGGTTTCACGAAGATTTTACAGAGATTTTACAAAGATTTCACAAAGGTTTCATAAAGAGTTTACAAAGATTTCACAAAGATTTCACAAAGATTTCAAAGATTTCGTTCAAAGGACTTCTTAAAGACTTCACCAAATTCTCAAAGATTTCACGAATATTTCACGAAGATTTCACAAACTTATCACAAAGATGTTATGAAGATTTTACGAATATTTCCATTTTTTCTAAAGAATTCGAAGATTTTGAAGATTTTGCAAAGATTTCAGACAGATTTCAAAGATTTCACAAAGATTTCAATAATGTCACAAATATAGCGAATATTTCAAAAATATTTCAAATATTTCACAAAGATTTTTAAAGAACCCACAAGGTTTTCGTAAAGGTTTCACAAAGATTTCACAAAGATTTCACAGAGGTTTCATGAAGAGTTTACAAAGATTTCACGAAGATTTCAATGATTTCCCAAAGATTTCGAAAAGATTCGAAATATTTCGCAAAGATTTCAAAAAGATTTGAAATATTTCGCAAAGATTTTAGATAGATTTCAAAGATTGAATGACGATTTCACAAACGTTTCATGAAGAGTTTACAACGATTTCACAAAGATTTCAATGATTTTCCAAAAATTTCCCAAAGACTTCAAAGATTTCGTTTAAAGTACTTCGCAAAGACTTCATCAAATTCTCAAAGATTTCACGAATATTTCACGAAGATTTCACAAACTTATTACAAAGATGTTATGAAGATTTTACGAATATTTCAATTTTTTTAAAGATTTCGAAGATTTTGAAGATTTCGCAAAGATTTCAGACAGATTTCACAAAGATTTCAATAATTTCACAAACATAGCGAATATTTCAAAAATATTTTAAATATTTCACAAAGATTTTTAAAGAACCCACAAAGATTTCGTAAAGGTTTCACAAAGATTTCACAAAGATTTCACAAAGATTTCATAAAGGTTTCATAAAAAGTTTACAAATATTTCACGAAGATTTCCCAAAGGTTTCACAAAGATGTTGAATATTTCGCAAAAATTTCAGATAGATTTCAAAGATTGAATGATGATTTCACAAAGATTTCAAAGATTTCGTTTGAAGAACTTCGCAAAGGCTCTACTAATTTCTTAAAGATTTCACAAAGATTTCACAAAGTTACCACAAAGATTCTACTGAGATTTTACGAGGATTTCAATGATTTCCAAAGATTTCAGATAGATTCCAAAATATTAAACAATTATTTCACAAAGATTTTAAAAATTTCAATTTTTTGATCGATTTTTGAAGAATTCACAGAGATTTTGTAAAGGTTTCACAAAGATTTCACAAAGATATCACAAAGGTTTTATGAAGAGTTTACAAAAATTTCACGAAGATTTCAATAATTTTCCAAAGATTTCACAAAGATTTGGAATATTTCGTAAACATTTCAGATAGATTTCAAAGATTGAATGATGATTTCACAAAGATTTCAAAGATTTCGTTAGAAAGATTTCGCAAATACTTCACAATTTTCTCGAAGATTTCACAAAGATTTCAATAATTTCACAAATATTACCGAATATTTCAAAAATATATTCAAAATATTCCGCAAAGATTTTTTTTAAGAATTCACAAAGATTTCACAAAGTTATCACAAAAATTTTACACAGATTTCACAAATTTTTCAATGATTTTCAAATATTTCAAATATTCCGCGAAGATTTCAGACAGATTTCAAAGATTTCACAAGGATTTCAATAATTTCACAAACATACCGAATATTTCAAAATTTTTTTAAATATTCCGCAAAGATTTCAAAATATTTTTCAAAGGTTTCACAAAGATTTTAAAGAGATTCCACAAAGATTTCAAAGACTTCAACAAGATTTCAGATAGTTGAGTGAATCAATTAACGATTCTTTAATTGTAAGTTCAAGAAATTTAAGATTTTTAAGTTAAAAATTGTAAATATTGAAGAATTTTCAATTGCATATCTTCAAAATTGATCTATTCGAAGGACTTTTTGACTTAAAAATGAAAATTTTTCATATATACCTTTTCTGCTTTAAGAGTCAAAAATTTTTTTCTTAAATCTACATTTTTCTAGATTTTAAATCTAAATTTTCTTAAATTTTGATTTACTTTATTAGTTTGAAAATTTCAATATTTTGTTGCAGATTTAACTTTTGGTTTCAAAATCTAGTAATTTTTTAGAAACTTCAGCTATTTTGTTAAAATATAATTTTCACTTTGAAAATCCATATTTTTGGGTCAAAAATTTTACTGTTTTATGGGGAATTCATATTTTTGGTTTGAATTTTAACAATTCGATTGAATTGTTTGTCCTTCACTGAAAAATTATTCTTGGTTGAAAATTTCTATGTTAAGTTTGATTGTGAATGCCACTGCTTGTTTAAAAATTTAATTATTTGGTTGAAAATTAACTTTTTTTATTGAAAATTTACTTCTTTGTCAAAAATGTTCCCTTTCGGATTTTAAATTCAAAGGTTAAGATCAAAATTTGTAAAGACCGAAATTTCGAAAATTAACTTTCTTGCTGGGAATTTACATATTGGGATTGAAAACTCACCTGTTTCGTAAAAAATTTATCTTTTCGGTTGAAAAATTCAACAATTTGGTTGAATTTGTTTCTTTCTTGATTGAAAAATCTTTCTTGATGAAAAATTTGGTTTTGTGGTTTGAATATTGTTCTTTTCAAGTAGAAAATTCAACAGTTTCTTCCAAATTGCTCTCTTCTGATTGAAAATTAAATTATTCGATTGAAATTTCATCTTGTCTTTTCCGAAAATGAACTTTTCTGTCAAAAATTAACATTTTTTGTCGAAAATTAACATTTTTGTTGAAAATTAACTTTTTTGTTGAAAATTCATCAAAGGTTAAGAAAATGGATTTTGTAGCTGGAAATGTGAAATATTTTGTTGTTAGTTTGTATTTTTGTTTGTAAAAAAGTTATTTTTTCGGTTTGAAAATTCAACAATTTGGTTGAACTTTTTTTCTTTCTAGACTAAAATATCTGTCTTCGTTGAAAATTCGTTTTTTTTTTTTTTTTTTTTGATCAGCATTTTTTCTGATCACAAAATTCGATTGTTATTTGTTAACATCGACCTCTTATGACTTTTTTGTTGAAAATCAACAATTTTTATTGAAAATTAACTTCTTTGTTAAAAATGTATCCTTTTGGGGTTAAAGATCTTGGGTTGAAAAAATAGGTTTTGTAGTTTAAAAAATCAACTATTTTGTTGTTATTTTGTATTTTGGGTTAAAAATTGAAAAAATTCGTAGAAGGTTGAACTAATTTGTTTAAAATGAACTTTCTTGTTGAAAATTCAAATATTGGGATTGGAAACATAACTGTTTTGTAAAAAAATTATGTTTTTGATTTAAAAATTCAACATTTTAGATGAATTTTTTCCTTTCTTGATTGAAAAATCTTTCTTGGTTGAAAATTCGATTTTTCGTGGTTTGAACATTTTCCTCTTCAAGTAGAAAATTCATCTGTTTCTTTTTCTCTTTTTTTATTGAAAATTCAATTATTTGGTTACAATTTCATCTGTCATTGCTGAAAATAAATTTATTTGTAAAGAATTAACTTTTTTGATAAAAATAAACTTTTTGTGTTGAAAATGAACTTTTTGTGTTGGAAATTAACTTTTTTGATGAAAATTCACCTTTCGGGTCGCACACTTAACGTTTAAGTACAAATTTCAACTATTTTTTAAATAAATTGACCGCTTTTGCTTTAACTTTTTTGTCGAAAATTAACATTTTTTGTTAAAAATTAACTTTTTTATTGAAAATTCATCAAGGGTTGAAAAAAAAACTTTTCAGCTTGAAAACTCAACTATTTTGTTGCTGGTTTGAAAATTCAACAATTTGAATTAATCTTTTTTCTTTCTTGACTGATACATCTGTCTTCGTTGAAAATTTGTCTTTTTGGTCTGAACAGTCTTTTTTTTAGTAGAAAATTCAACTGTTTTTTTCTGAAAATGACCTTTTTTGTAGAGAATTCATTTTTTGTTAAAAATTAACTTTTTTATTGAAAATTCATCTTTTTTGTCTCGCAGTTAACGTTTCATTTGAAAATTTAAGTTTTTGATTGAAATTCAACTTTTTTGTTGAAAATTCGTCTCTCTTGATTCAGAGTTCAACTGCAACTGTTTGGTTAAAAATTCAACTATTTGGTTAAAATTTAAGTTTTTTAATCGAAATTAACTTTTTTTGTTGAAAATCCATCTTTCTGGCTTTAAAAGTCAAAGCTTGAAAACATAGATATTGTAGCTTGAAAACTCAACTATTTCGAAAAAAACATCTTTTTGGATTGAAAATTCAACAATTTGGTTGCACTTTTTTCTTGCTTGACTGAAACATCTTTCTTGGTCCTTTGGGTCTTTTGGGTTCAAAAGTCAAAGACTAGACACAATCTTGTTCGAAAATTCAGCTATTTGGTTGAAAATTCTCAATTCTTGTCTGAAAGTTAACTTTTTTGATTGAAATTCATCTTTCTTGGTTAAAAATCCCACTATTCTATTAAAAATGCTAATACTAGGTGGATATTTACTACCAGTGTGGGCCCACCACACCCACGACGGGCCAACAGCACGCAGTATTCCCGAACGGTCACCCGTCCAAGTACTAACCCCGCCCAACATTGCTTAACTTCAGTGATCTTACGAGAACTGGTGTTTTCAGCATGGTATCGCCGTTGGCGATAAAAAAATACCAAGATTCAAATTCTTCAACTTCCATACTGCATATTCCGCAAGAAAATAAAGTGATGAAATATTTTCACATTTGGACGAGGGAATGTCGCGTTTAAGCTCAAAGTCGTGGAGGTCGAGAACGAGGACGCGAAGGTGGCACTCCCGTCGAAGCAACGGTTATCTCGGCAATTAATATGATTGAGGAGACATCTCTCACGTCTCTGTAATATCCAGCAATGGCCCAAGTTCTGATTGCTTTCCCCATACCATCCTCGCTTTGCCTTGCTATCTCCCGGTCGCCATAACCCTTGCGCTTCCTCCCCCCCCCCAACGTTTTCCCCCTTCCCTCTTCCTACAACTCTTCTTCCACCCTTACATCTTCACCCCCAACCCCTCCTATCTTGTCCCAAGTTAACGAAACTGAATTACGACAAGTCGCTCCGCGACTCGGCAGGATCGTTGCTTTTTAACTTTAACCTAGTTACATCCTCAGAAACGAGAAACAGCACGCGACCATCCATTTCAATAAATCTTTCAGTTATGTGTTGAGTCATATTTTCAACCACTGAGTTAAATTTTGAAGCCGGAAGTGAGAGAGAAAGAAAAAAGGAGAAAGAATGAAGATCAAAAAAGAAAGGATGGATAGATTAGCAGGGAGAGAGTGAAGAAGAGAGGAAACAAAAAGAAGAGGTGCAAGGGAAGATAGCATAGAGAAGAAGAGATACGTAGTAAGTAAGAATGAAGAAAGAAAAGGAGATCGCTTGGAGATGACAAAGAAGGGATGGATGGATTTGCAGGGAGAGGAGGAAGAGGAGAAAAAACAAACAGAAGGGGCTTAAAAGAAGAGAGTAGGTGAAGAAGAGATGAATTCAGAAAAAAAGAAGTTATCACAAATAGAGAGAAACAGATGAGCTAAGGGAAGAACTGGGGGAAGAATAAAGAAGAATAAGGAGGAAAAAAGGCAGAAACGAGAAACAGCACGCACGCGACCATCCATTTCAATAAATCTTCCAGTTATGTGTTGAGTCGTATTCTCAACCATTGAGTTCAATTTTGAAGCCGGAAGTGAGAAAGAAAGAAAAAAGGAGAAAGAATGAAGATCAAAAAAGAAAGGATGGACAGATTATCAGGAAGAGAGGGAAGAGGAGAGGAGACAAAAAGAAGGGGTACAAAGGAAGATAGTATAGAGAAGAAGAGATACGTAGTAAGTAAGAATGAAGAAAGGAAAGGAGATCGCATGGAGATGAAAAAGAAGGGATGGATGGATTTGCAGGGAGAAGAGGAAGAGAAGAAAAAACAAACAGTAGGGGCTTAAAAAAAGATAGTAGGTGAAGAAGAGATGAATTCAGAAAAAAGAAGTTATCACAAATACAGAGAAACAGATGAGTTAAGGGAAGAACTGTGGGAAGAACAAAGAAGAATAAGGAGGAAAACGGACTCTAAAAAAATAGAATAAAATACGAAGGAAAGATGAGCAAACTTAAACAATGCGAAACTTCAAAATAAGGAAAACGTAAATCCAGAAGAAAGAATAAAGATCGGTACAGAAAGGATAGATAAATAGAAATGATAGATTTGCAGGAAAAGAAGGAAGAAGAGAGAAAACAAAAACATGTCGTGCAGAGGAAGATGTATGTTAGAGAAAAGATGAGTGATAAGTGAGAATGAGGAAAGAAAAGGAGAACACATGGAAATGAAGAAGGAAGGGATGGATGGATTTGCAGACAAATAAGAAGGAAGAGAAGGAGAGAGAGAAAAGAAGACGGGGCTTAAAGAAAGATAGTAGCGTGGAGAAGAGATGAATTTAGAAAAAAAGAAGTTAGTAAAAACACAGAGGAAAAGAGAAGTTGAGGAAAGAGCTCGGGTGAGAGCAAAACCCGAATAAGTAGGAAAAAGGACTCTGAAGAAAATTAGGATAAAAGATGAAGGAATGATAAGCAAAATGAAATGAGTCATATTTTTATCCTTCGAGCTAAATTTTGAACTTCGAAGTGAGAAAGAAAAAAGATTAGGAGAAAGAATGAAGATCAGAAGAGAAAGGATGGATAGATTTGTAGGGAAAGAAGGAAGAGGAGAGGAAACAAAAAGAAGGGGTGAAAAGAAAGATAGCATGGAGAAGAAGAGATAGGTAATAAGTAAGAATGAAGAAAGAAAAGGCGATTGCATGGATATGAAAAAGGAAAGGATGGATGGATTTGCAGGGAAAGAAGGAAGATGAGAGAAAACAGAAAGAAGGTGCTTGATGAAAGACAGTAGGAATGGAGGAGAGATGAATTAAAAAAAAAAGAATTTGGTAGGAGCACAGAGAAAAAGTTGAGTTAAGGGAAGAACTGGGGGAAGAGCAAAGAAGAATAAGGACGAAATAGGATTTTTTTAAAATACGATGAAAAATCAAGGAAAGATGAGCGAACTAAAATCACACTATATATGAACCATCTAGAAAATACATAACCATATTTTGAAGTATGTATGCTAGAACCTTTTCAACTCGGAAAATATTAATCTCATTCTGAACAATTACGCCAGACCTTTTCCAACTTTTTATCCTTTCAGTTAAAAATCTCAACCTCGAAGTGACGAAGAAGAAAGATAAGGAGACAGAATGAAGATCGGAACAGAAAGGATGGATAGATGAGCAGGAAAAGGAGGAAGAAGAGAGATAACAAAAAGATGTGGTCCAAAGGAAGATAGTATGGTAAAGAAAAGATAAGTAATCAGTGAGAATGAAGAAAGAAAAGGAGAAAGCATGGAGATGGAAAAAGAAGGGACGGATGGATTTGCAGACAAATAAGGAGGAAGAGAGGAAAAAAAGAACATGCTTAAAGATGGATACTAGGGTGTAGAAGAGATGAATTCAGAAAAAAGTGGGTAGTACAAATACAGAGAAAAAGATGGGTAAAGGAAAGAACTGGAGGAAGAACTAAGAAGGATGAGGAGCAAAAAGGACTCTAAAAAAATAGGATAAAAATACAAAGGAAAGATGAGCAAACTCAAATCACGCCAGACATGCTCAATCTAGAAGAAACATAACCTTATTTTAAAGTATTTTCGCTATACCTATTTTAAGTCGGAAAATATTAACCTCATTCTAAATAATTACGCCAGACCTTTCCAACATTTTATCCTTTAATTTAAATTTCCAACCTCGAAGTGAGGAAGAAGACAAGTAAGGAGAAAGAATGAAAATCCGAACAGAAAGGATGGATTGCTTTGCAGGAAAAGGTGAAAGAAGAGAGGGAACAAGAAGAAGGGGTGCAAAGGAAGATAGTATGGAGAAGAAGAAATACGTCGTACGTAAGAATGAAGAAAGAAAAGGAGATCACATGAAGTTGAAAAAAGAATGGATGGTTGGCTTTACAGACAAATGAGGAGGGAGAGAGAGAAAAAAAGATGGGGCTTGAAGAAAGATAGTGGTGGAAAGAATAACTGGAAAGAGGACCAAACAAGAATAAGTGAGAAAAACGACTCTAAATAAAGTTAAGATGAAGGATAAAGGAAGGATGAGCAAAATATAATGAGCCATATTTTTATCATGTGAGTTAAATTTTGAACTTCGGAGGGAGGAAGAAGAAAGATAAGGAGAAAAAATGAAGATCGGAAGAGAAAGGATAGAGAGATTTGCAGGAAAAGACGAAAGAAGAGAGGGAACAAAATGAAGGGATGTAAAGGAATATAGTATGGAGAAGAAAAAATACGTCATATGTGAGAATGAAGAAAGGAGAGGAGATCGCATGGAGACGAAGAAAGGAGGGAGAAAAACGTTTATCCAATTTCCGAAAATCACGTCAGACCTTTTAAACTTGAAAAACTTCAACGTTGGAAGAAGTGGAAAACAAGTTACTAGATGAAACTGAAAATTTAATAGGATATGAAGAAAAAATACAAAAAGCTAGAGCGAAGACGAGGCAAGAAAGCTAATGATGGGAGTATATAAAAATGAGAAAATGAATGGAGAAGAAAATACATAGAGCAACAAAAAGAGGGGATAAGGGTAGATCTGGAGGATGATCAGAAGACAATAGGAATCTAGGGAACCGAGGATACAGAATAAGGAAATGATGAGAAATATAAGATCACGTCAAACTTTTTCCATCTTCAAAAAACGCCCATCTCATTCCAAATATACACCCCGGATCTTTTCAAACTCTAAAAAACGCCACTAATGGTAGAGAAGGAGAAAAAATGAATAAAGAAACCCGAAAACAGGAAAAAAGAAAAAAAGGAATAAAGGCTGAAGAAAAAATACAACAGGTTAGAGAAAAGAGAAGAGAAGAAAGTCAACAAAAAGAGTAAAGAGAATAAGGAAAATAAGGAGAAGAAAATACAAAGTAAGCAGACAAAAGAAAAGGTAAAGGAAAAGCTGTAGTGAGACCAGAGAAGAATAAAGAGAAAGAAGAATTCTAAGGAAATAAGGGAAGTAAGGAAAAAGAAAATACAGAAAATAAGAAGAAGATGAGATAAGGGAAGAGCAGTAGTAAGACCAAAGAAGAATAAAGAGGAAATAATAACTCTGTGAAAATGAGGAAAGAAAGAAAGAATAAAATACAGAAAACATGACAAGTAGGATGGGAGGAAAAGAGAAGAAAGGAAGCGAAAGAGTATAAAAAAACGAGGATAACATTTTCCAACCCAACAAAAGTCCATCTTATCCCAAATAATTACATCAGACCTTTTTTACTCCAAAAACTTTCATCTAATTACAAATGATAATGCCGGATCCTTTCCCACTCAAAATTTAAAAAATTGAAAATGAAAATAATAATTAGAGGAAATCGAAACCAATAATAATACTGATGATTGAGAGTTGAAGAGAAAATAAAAGAGGTATGGGAAGAAGCAGGTAGGGAGGAAAAGAGAAGAGAGGAAAGGAAATGAGCATAGGAAAATGAGGAAATGAGGAAAAAAGGAAACGCAGAATACAATAAAAAGAGATGATGGTGGAAGAGCTCGAGTAAGACCAGAGAAGAATAAGGAAGAAATAAAACAAAAGAAAAATAAGAATAACATTTTCCAACTCAAAAAATTTCCATCTCATTTCAAATAATCACATCGGACCTTTTCGAACTCGAAAAAAGTCAGCGTGGTTAGAAAAACACAAAAAATTGATTAGGGGAAATCGAGGACGAAGGTTTTTAATAAGAGGTGAAGAAAAAAATTAAGAGGTAAGGAAAGCAGCAGGCTGGGAGGAAAAGACAAGAGAGGAAATGAAAAGGGTATAGAAAAATGAGGGTAACCTTTTCCAACTCAAAAAATGTCCATCTCACTCCAAATAATTACATTAGATCTTTTCCAAGTCCAAAACTTTCATCTCATTCCAAATAATATCGTCAGACCTTTTCCAACTAAAAAATTGAGGACTGGGAAATAAAAAAAATGATTAGGGGAAATCAACCTCAATAATTTGAATAAATAGGAGAAGAAAAAATAAAAGAGGAAGATCTATGATGGGAGGATGAGAGAAGAAAGGAAACGAAATGAGTATAGGAAAATGAGGAAAAAAGGGAAGACGGAAACACAGAAAACAATGAAAAGAGGTGATAATGGAAGAGCTCGAGTGAAGCCATAAAAGAGTAAGGAGGAAATAGAACTATGGAAAAGCGGGGATACCTTTTGCCATCTCAAAAAAATGTCAGTGCTGGTGGAAGAAAACAAAAAAGAAATCGAACTTGAATTTTTTTAATAAGAGGTGAAGGAAAAATAAAAGAGGTAAGGAAAGATGTAGGATGGGGAGAAAATAGAAGAAAGGAAATGAAATGAGAATAGAAGAATGAAGAAAGAAAGAAGGAAACACAGAAAACAATAAGAAAAGGTGATCATGGAAGAGCTCGAGTGAATCAAAAGAAGAATAAGGAGGGAATAGAACAATAGAAAAATAAGAATAACCTTTTCCAACTCAAAAAAATCTTCATCTCATTCCAAATAATCACATTGGACCTTTTCCATCTCGAAAAAATGTCAGTGCTGTTGAAAGAAAACAAAAGAAAAATTGAACTTGAAGATTGTTAATAAGAGGCTTAAAGAACATAAAACACTTAAGGAAAGATGCAGGATGGTAGGAAAAGAGAAGAAAGGATACGAAATGAATATAGAAAAATGAGGGAAAGAAAGAAGAACGAATCGCATAAGACAATGAAAGGAGGTGATAATGGAAAAGCTCTAGTAATACCGGAAAAGAATAAGGAGGAAATAGAATTCTAGAAAATTGAGGATACCCTTTTCCGTGTCAAAAAAATGTCAGTGTGGGTGAAAGAAAACAAAAGTGAAATCAAACTCGAATTTTTCCAATAAAAGGTGAAGGAAAAATAAAAGAGGTAAGGAAATGTGTAGGATGGGAGGAGAAGAAAAGAAAGAAAACGAAATGAGTATAGAAAAATTGAGGAAGAAAGGAAGGAGGAAACGAAGAAAACAAGTGAAAACAAAGATGATGGAAGAGTTCGAGTAAATCCAAGAAAGAATAAGAAGTTAATAGAACAATAGAAAAATAAGAATAACCTTTTCCAACTTAAAAAAATGTCCATCTCATTTCACGTAATCACATCGGACCTTTTCGAACTCAAAAAAAAGGTCAGCTTGGTTGGAAGAACACAAGAATGTGATTAGGGGGAATCGAACTTGAAGGTTCCTAATAAGAGGTAAAGAAAAAGGAAAAGAGGTAAGGAAAGTCGTAGAATGGGAGGACAAGAGAATAAAGGAAATGGAATGAGTATAGGAAAATGAGGAAAGGATGGAAAAAGGAAACATAGAAAATAATTAGAAGAGGAGATAATGGAAGAGCTCGATTGAAGCAAAAAAAGAATGAAGAGGAAATAAAACTATAGAAAACAGAGGATACCCTCTTCCAACTCGAAAACAAACGAGAGATCGAACTTGAAGAATGTTAATAAAAGGTGAAGAAAAAATAAAAGAGGTAAGGAAAGAAGTGGGATGGGAGGAAAATTGAAGAAAGAGAACGGAAGAAGTATAGATAAATGAGGAAGGGAATGAAGGAGGAAATACAGGGAACAAGAAAAATATGAGGTAAGGAAAGAGCTTGAATAAGACCAAAGAAGAATAAGGAGGAAATAGAACTCTAAAAAAAGAGCATACCCATCTCCATCTCAGAATAATACCAGTGTTGATGAAAGAAAACACAAGAGAAATGGAACTTGAATATTTTCAATAAGAGGTGAAGGAAAAATAAAAGAGGTAAGGAAAAATGTAGGATGGGAGAAAAAGAGAAGGAAGGAAACGAAATGAGCATAGAAAAATGAGGAAAGAAAGGAAGAAGGAAACGGAGAAAGCAATAAAAACCGGAGATAGTGGAAGAGTTCGAGTAAACCCAAAAAAGAATAAGGAGGTAATAGAACTGTACAGAATGAGGATACCCTTTCCCGACTTGAAAAGTGCCTATCTCATTCCAAGTAATCACATCAGACCTTTTCATCTCGAAAAACTGTCAGTGTTGGTGGAAGGAAACAAAAGAGAAATCGAATTCGAAGATTTTTAATAAGTAATGAAGAAAAAATAAAAGAGGTAAGAAAATTAGTAGGATGGGAGGAAAAGAGAAGAAAGTAAAGGAAAGGAGTATAGAAAAATGAGGACAGAAGTTGACGAAGGGGTGAGATGGGGACGGGGTAGCGGAATCGGATCGAGGCAAGAGAGGAGCATCACACTCAAAGCGGGACGTGACATCGAGGCACCGTTCTTATCTTCCGTTTCCCGTTTTCCGAGCCCCACGTCCCGTCGGCCGTCCGGCGTTGCCTCCACGGCAGATTCCACGCTTTCTCGCGATAATCCGAACATTCCGTCCTCCTTCCACGTCCACCCACCCCTTTTAAGTCACCCCTTTTCTCCACTCGAACCTACACCCGTAAGTTCGTAACCGTGGCTTGTATACCTTATAACCGGTATGTGACGTTATAATCGTGAGCGTGCTCACTTTACGCACCCACACCAGTGCAAAGTACATGCATTGATGTGTATATATTTGTATATTTGTATATTCGAAAATGAACGTATAGGTGTTTGGGTGTGGGTTAAAGTGTTGGAGGATGGAGTACAAACTCCTGTGCAGTTTGCCCCTCTGTCACGGTCGCCTCGTAAACTCGGAAGCTTGAAATCAGACGCCTCCGCTTCCATAGCTATCGTCAGACGTGTGTATTTTCTTATACCTTCGCTCCATTTCCAAAATCTAGGGTTTGCGATTTTCCTGATAAGGCCTTCAGATTAGCTCAAGAACATCCTCAATTTAAGGTCTGAGAACTTTTTTCCAGTAGAACGATTCTTTCATGGTTGCCCAGAAAGTACGTCACCAATTTTGACCGAGCTACGACCCCCCCCCCCTCCCAACCCCCTCTGAAGTAACGCAACCGTTGTCTGAATAAAAAATTCAATTTGCAGACAGACTAACAGACAGACAAACTAACAGACAGACACACTAACAGACAGACAGACTAACAGACAGACTAATAGAGAGACAAACTAACAGACAGATAGACTAACAGACAGACAGACAAACTAACAGACAGACAGACTAACAGACAGACAGACTAACAGACAGACAGACTAACAGACAGACAGACTAACAGACAGACAGACTAACAGACAGACTAACAGACAGACAAACTAACAGACAGACTAACAGACAGGCAGACTAACAGACAGACAGACTAACAGACAGACTAACAAGTGTGTCAAAACGTGGACATTTGACAAAAACGGTTTGGGAGGGGGGGGGGGGTCAAATTTTGCACAAATCTAATACCTTCTCATTATACGATGAGAATGTAGAAAACTAATTCTCCAGGAGATGTAGTTAAAGAAAAAAGATGATCCTTGAACAAAATAAATAAGTAGATGAATTTTGTACCTACTTGAAACATTAGCAGAAATAAATTGAAAAAAGGTGAATTTTCAACAAAATAGTTCAATTTTCAATTAAACAGATAAATTTTCAACTGAAGCGATGAATCTTTAACAAAGAGCATCAATTTTCAACTGAAATGATGAATTTTCAATCAATAGTTAAGTTTTCCAACAAAAAAATTAGCAAAACAAAATTGAATCAAACGTGAATCTTCAAAAAAATAATGAAACTTGCAGCCAAATAGTTGAATTTTCATCCAAATAGATGAATTTTTAATCTAGCAAAAGAAATTTTCAATCAAGAAAATTCATTTTTGTGCCAAAAGACTGATTTTCAACAAAATAGATGAATTTTCAATAAAATAGTTCAAATTTTAAGTAGAAAGATAAATTTTTCAATAAAAATGGAATAGTTCAATTTTCTGTTTTGAAAATTACTTAAAAAAAACTAATTTTCCAGCAGTCGTATTTAAAGAAAGAAGACGATCTCTGAACAAAATAGTTGAATCCTAAAAATCAAAGATGAATTTTCAACAAAATAGTTCGATTTTCAATTAAACAGATAAATTTTCAAGTAAAGCATTGAATCTTCAACAAAGAGCATCAATTTTCAGCTGAAAAGATGAATTATCAATGAATAGTTAAATTTTTTAACAAAAAAATTAGCAAAACAAAATTGAATCAAAGGTGAAACTTTAAAAAAAAATTGAACTTCCAGACAAATAGTTGAATTTTCATCCAAATAGATGAATTTTTATTATACAAAGATAATTTTTCAACCAAGAAATTAATTTTCTACCAAAAGATGAATTCTCAGCAAATTACATAAATTTTAAATCAAATGATTTGATTTTCAACTACAGAATTTAAATTTTTGAACAAAAATGGAATATTATAAAGTTTTTACAAAAAAGTTTATTTTCAACTGAATATTCTGATTTTATACCAAATGGATGAATTTTAAATTTAAATAGATAAATTTTCTATATAAAAGTCAAATTTTCAACTTGAAAAGACGTATTTCGAACATAAAAATTAATATACAACTAAAAGGCTGAATTTTCAAATAAAATCAATCAAGTACTTGAATTTTCTATCAGATTTTTTTAACAAGAAGAGTAATTATCCCCAAAAGAAACGAATTTTCAACCAAAAACTTGAAATTTCAAGTAAAAAAGATGAATTTTTTAGAAGACGGTTGAATTTTCGAAAAAACAAATAATCTTTCAACAAGATAATTTAATTTTCAACATATGGATGATGGATTAGCAACTTAAAACTGGAATGATTAATTTTTAAAAAAATAACTAGATTTTAATCAAAAAAATTAATTTTCAGCAAAATTGTTGAATTTTGAAGTCAAAAAGACAAATCAGATACGATGCAGGTGAATTTTTAACCCCAAAATATTATTTTGCAACAAGAAAGTTGATTTTTTACCAAATAGTTAAATTGGAAAACTAATAGCTTAATCTTGAAAAAATTGGTTGCATTTTCAAAAAAATAGTCGAACTTTTATTAATAGTTTTATTTTTCGGCAAAAAAGATCAACTTTTTTAAGACGGTGGAAGTTTTATCAAAAAAGCTCATTTTTAACCGAAAAATATAAATTTTCAACAAAAAATGATGACTTTTATAATATAAAAGGTGAATTTTCAATCCAAAAAGAAGATTTTGCAGAAAACTATGGAATTTTCATATAAATAATGCAACTTTCATCAAAACAGTTGACTCTTCAACCAAATAGCTGAATTTTCACCCAGTGAAAAATGAATTGTCATCCAAAAAGATTAATTTTCTACCAAAAAAAAAAATTTTTTTAAAGAAAATACATGATTTTTCTCCATAAAAGATTAGTTGACAAAGTTTCGGGATTGAAAAACTCAATTTTTAGCGAAAAAAAAAGAATTTTTAACCAGCTGAATATAACCAAAGAATGAAAATTTTCACAAAATAGTTAAATCCTCAACCAAAAAATTGAGTTTCTATCAAATAATTAAATTTTCATTTAAATAGGTTAATTTTTTATCAAATAATTGCTCTTTCAACCAAAAAGATAAACTTTCAAGCAAAAAATAATTTTTTTTAGAAGAATGAAGAACTTCGGGCAAATAATATAGCTTTAATTAAAATGGTTCAATTTTTAACCAAATCGCTAAATTTTGAACCTTAAAAGATGAATTTTTATCCAGGAAGATTAATTTTATATCCAAAGTAAAATAGATAACAAAATTAAATTTTCAACCAAATAGTTTGATTTTATACCATTTGAATTTTCTATTGAAAAAAAAATGAATTTGGCATAAAACAGCGAATTTTCAATCCGAAACTTTGTATTTTGAACAGAAAAGTTAATTTACTACCAAATAGTTATTTCCAACTAAAATGTTCGAATTTCTACAAAAAAAAATAATGTTTTACAAAATAGTTCAACTTCAAACTAATTAATAGATTTTAAAATGAAAAAAGATTTCAATTTGAAATTAATCAGAGTTGAATTTAGCCAATAAAGATAATTTTTCAACAAAATAGTTGGATCTTCAACCAAAGCAGAATTATTTCAAACAAAAAGTTAAGATTTTATTTCAAAAATTTTAATTTCCACCGAAAAAAACGAACAAACAATTTTCCAACAAAATAGTTAATATTGGTACCGAAGAGATGAATTTTGAAGAAAATCGAAATTAAACCAAATATTTAAATTTTCAACCAAAAATTTCAATTTTCAATTTTACAACTAAAAAAGGTTAGTTAAATTTTCAGTTAAAAAGCTAATTTTCAACCAGAAATGAAACGAATTATCAAAAAATAGTTCAATTAAAAAAATGAATCTTCAACTAAAATAAAAAGAATTTATAACAAAGTAGTTTAACTTTTAACCAAGTACTCAAAAGTTTCTGTCAAAAAGATGCCTTTTTAAAAAAATTTTAACAAATATTATTTTTGTTATTATTTTTATTTGTATTATTATTAACATTTTATTCAATATCTTTTTCTTAGAATCTGTTAAAATATCTTGCACCAATAACAATCTGAACAGATGGATTTGTAATCTACAAAAATACATTTTTAGCCAAGAAGATTATCTTTTTAACGAATACAGTAATTTTCTACCAAATAGCTAAATTTTTGACTAAAACGGATAAATTTTCAATCAAAAATATAAATATTCAAACAAAAAAATTCAGCAATTATTTGGTTGAAAATCAATTTTTTTGTTGTTGAAAACTCATTTGTTTGCTTGAGGCTTCAACTATTTTTTTAAAAATTCTTCTTTTTTGGTTGAATTCAACTGTCTGAAAATTCTAATTTTTTTGGTTGAAACTCAATTTTATTAATGTATTTTATTTCAAAATTCTTCTTTTGGTAGGAAATTATTCTGCTTGGATGAAAATTCTTTTTTTTTGGTTAAGGATTCAACTATTTTATGAAATTTTTTTCAATTTCATTGAAATGAACTGTTTGAAAATTATTTTTGTTTTGTGAGAAATAGAATTTTTCATCTGAAACCTTTGGAAATTTATTTTTTCAAATTTTGAAATCATGTATTCTTTTTGGTTATATATTCAACTATTTTTTGAACATTTCTATTTTTTTGGTTTAGTTCAGCTAGTTGAGAATTTTTTTTGCTGAAAATGAAGTTTTTTCATCTGAAAACTTTGAAAATTTATCTTTTTCAGATGAAAAGTAATGCATTTTCAACTATTTCGATGAAAGTTACATTATTCACTTGAAATTTCCACTTTTCTGAAAAATCTTCTTTCTGAGTTGAAAATTCACCTTCTTTTGGGAAAAATTTTTCTTGTGGAAAAATCATCTTTGTGGTTGAAAATTTATTATTTGAAGTTACTTCGTCACTTTGTGAAATATTTCTTTTGTTGAAAATTAATCATTTTAACCGAATATTCAACTTTTTGGTGGTAAATTAACTTTTTTGTTAAAAATTGATATTTTCCAATAGATTAAAAATTACCTTAGTTTGTGGAAAATTTAAATATTCAATAGAAAATTAACTCCTCTGTTGAGAGTTCATATCTTTGTTTGAGGATTCAACTATTTTTTGAAAAATCCTTCTTTTTTCGTGAAATTAAACTAGTTAAATATTTGATTTTTTTTTCGTTTGAGAGTAATTTTTTTTAAACTTCACGATTCAATTTTTGTGTTGAAAACTCAGCTTTTTGGTTGAAAATTCATTCATTTTCTTCAAAATTTGTCTTTCGATAGAAAATTCGTCTTTTGGTAGAAAATTAATATTCTGGTTTAAGAATTGAACTTTTCATATTAAAAAGTTTGATAAAAAATACAAGTACTTGGTTCAATGTTGAACTACTTGACTGAAAAATTATTTTTTTTGTTAAAGTTTAATTTTTTCTTAAATTAAATATTTTGTTGAAAATTCTTTTCATTTTTGAATGTAATGTCGCTTTTTAACTGAAAATGTAACTAATCTATTTTTGGTGGAATACTTATCTTTTTTAGTTAGAAAATTGAAATATTTTGTATGAAATTCTCTTTTTTTCAAAACTCTCTTCCTTTGAAAATTCATTTCTTCGGTTCCAATGTTAATTATTTTGTTAAGAAACTTTTTTATCCTTCAACATTCGATTTTTGTAACTGAAAGTTAATACCAATTTCTGTTAAAAATTCGTTCTTTTTGTTTTAGACTGTAATTTCTTGGTTGAAAATTCATCGTTTTAGGTCAAAAATGCAGCCTTTTGGGTTGAACTATTTTGTATAAAATTCATTTTTTGTTCGTAGAAATTTTCTCATTTTTGTTGAAGATTCAACTATTTGGTTGTAAATGACCTTTTTTGGTCAAAATACATATTTTCGGGTTGAAAATTCATGTTTCGTACAAAATTAATTATTTTGTTGGAAAATAATATTTAATAATAGCTAATAATAATATTTAATAATAGAAAATAATAGTTGAAAATTCAATTATTTTGTAGAAAATCTTCTTTGTTAGAATTTAGAAGCCTCAGTAGTTGAAGAAATATAGAAGTTCGATTGAAACTTTATGAACCATTCGCAATTCAAAAATTATTTGAAATTTATAGATTCATAATTAAACGCTCTTATTTAATTCAAAATCTTATTCAAATATTGTTTTATTCTAAAATATTACATTTTTAACCATTTATTTAAAAAAGTTTTAATTAAGGATAACATTTTTTGAATATTCAGTTGATTATCTAATTTTTCATTTGAAATGAGCCATTATAAATAAAATATTATGAACAAAACAATTTTAAACTTAACTGTTTAAAATAAAAAAGCCTTGAATTCTTAATATTTCAGAATGTGAAATTTAAACTTTGAACGTGACAATTTTAATTGTTTTATTTAACAAAGTTTTATTGAATTCAAGTGAAATTATAGAATTTTGATGCATGTATAAAAATTTTATAATTATCAATTTAGAAAAAATTTGAGTTAGTCCAAGAGATATTCACAAGCTTTGAGAAAATCCAAACCTAATTAAAAACTGGGAAATATTTGGAGAAATAAAAAACTGAATTTAGATTTTTGAAGGTTTTGAATTAAAATTGTAAAGCTTTTGAAGGATCTTCAAAGGTTTCAGGACAATAAAAAAAATTCTTAAGTTTGCTGGGAAAATTCAAAATGATTGTTTATTTTGAAAAATTAATTTTAAGAGAATAATTACACAGATTTCAAACAAACTTTTTTGATTAACAAATGAAAATTCAACAAACAATAATTTGAAAAATAATTCAGCAAGTTTAAAATATATTCAGAAGATTAAAAAAGATTCCAGAATAACTTAAAACGTGGAAAGATTCCAAACCATTCAATACGCAATGTAGATTTTTGAAGATTTTTTTTAACTGAATAAAACATTTAAAATAAATTTAAACTGAAAGAAATAAAAACTTTACTTAAATAAAACTTAACTTAATTACAGATTTTTTATCTTTCAAATTAAAAAAATTAATTTGAACAAAAAAGCTATCTTACACAAAAAAACAAAAACAAAGAATAAAATAATTAAGTTTTTTTCTATATGACAAGAAGAAGTTTATTGCAAAGTGTAAAAGAAAAATTTGAAATTGATCATGTTTTGATATCAGCTCCATATTCATGACAACTTAACTTTTTACGTAGAAAAAGTTTAAGATAATTTTTTTTTCTTCAAAATTTCTAGAAAAACTAACAATAATTTTTTCTTGTTTGAAAAATTAATTCAAAAAATATTTAATAAGATTTCCAAAATTGTCAAAGAAGAATCTGGATGATTTTAAGGTAATTTTTTCACTTTTGCAGGATTTTAAAAAAATTGTAGGAAGAATTCGAGTTCCAAGATAATATTATTATTAGATCCCTGGAAATTTTCTCAGATTATTTTTTGAAACCAAATGTGTAGGAGAATATTTAAAAAAAACATCAAAACAAATTTTAATGTATACATTAAGTTTTCTAGCTCAAATTTGCTTAAAATGATATAATTTTGAAAATTTATAAATTTAAAGTTTAAAAGTTAAAATTTTGCAGTTTAAAAGCTTTTAATTGAAAATTTTTCAGTTGAAAAGCATTAAAAGCTTCCATTTCATACAAATTCGTTATTTTCAAAAGTTCTAACCTTGTTATTTCAATGACCGTGACTAATTCTTTCTCAATTATTTAATTTCTATCTTTGTCAAAAAGTTGTACTTTTCCAACCTTTGCTGACGAATATTGAGAATATTGCATTACATAATTTCAAATGACATACATGTGTTTCTTACAATATGGAACATCTCTTTGAAATTTCTCTTTCTTTTGTTAGTTTCATAGCTAAAAATCTTATTATTATTATTATTATACCATTAAGCCATTTCCCTTTCGGGGTAGGCGTGACTTGCTCGGTTGGAAAGTAGTGGGATAGGTATATAGGTGTAAAGTAGGTCGTTATATGGTATAAGGTAGATAGGTATATAGGTATATGTGTTATGGTATAGATATTTTAGATCGATCTGGAGTTTTCGTGTTATTTATTCAAATAACACGTTCACTCCGCAACACTGCTCCGACCCAGGTTGCTGATCAATTTCGCTAGCGATCACCCCAAGTGAGGAGCCTCACAAAATTGTTATGTATGGTTCCCCACTTGGGCCCATTAGTATCCAAGGTCTTTGTTTCAGGCATCATTCACTCTATTGTCACTCTGCTTATAAACTATTTGTCGCCACACATTTCTGTCCTGGCATACTACTCTAGCTTCATTTACGTCCATGCATTTCTTCATGCAAGCTCTTCTGTTCCTATGACTTCTTATGTCTCTTCGGATCATTGTCTCATTTACAGATTCTAACCATTCTTTCGGCGGTCTACCTCTGGGCATTCTGCCATTTACTTTACCTTTATATACTTGCTTCGTCAGTCGTTCATCTTTCATTCTTTCAAGATGTCCGAACCATCTTAACTGATTTCTTTCCCATATGTCAACTAGCGTGTCTCCTGTACCACATTCTTTGAGGATTATCTCGTTTCGGACTTTGTCCATCAGTGTTTTTCTGCATATTATGCGCAGAGGTTTCATGCCGATCGCGTTGATTTTACTCCTGTCCTTTTCTTGACAGGTCCATGCCTCGCTACCGTATAGTACAGTTGGTACGAATATGGAATTATGTATGGCCATTTTAGCTTTTTTTGATATGTTTTTATTCGTGAGGATGGACCCTGCTCTACCGATAACCTGCTTACCCTTATTTATGCGCCTATCTAATTCCCCATCTATTTTCCCGTCGCTAGTGAATAGACTACCTAGATATACGTACTTGTCAACTTGTTCTAATCTCACATCATTTAGGACAATGTTGCATATTGTTTTCTCACTTTTTCCCTCAAAAACCATGACTTTCGTTTTATTCACGTTAATTTTGAGGTCCATGTTCTTCATGCTTGTGTTAAGTTTATTCAACATTCTTTGCAAGTCTTCGACTGATTCTGCCATAACAATCTTGTCATCTGCGAAAGCCAACCCACGTACTTTGACGGTTTCGAGATCTACACCTTTTTCGTCGAAGAGGGCAGTTCTAAGACACTTATCCATGAATATGATAAAAAGCCACGAGGACATAGCGCATCCTGGTTTCACGCCTTGCATAATATCGAACCATTCACTCTTTTTCCCATTTACCCTTACACTCGCTTTACTACCTGTATATATTGTTTTTATTGCTTGTAGGAGCCCTCCATTCACTCCATACTCTTTAAGGACTTCCCAAAGTTTACTTCTATTTACCGTGTTGAATGCTTTTTCTAGGTCAATAAATGCACAGAAAACTTTCTTTCCTACTCTCAAGCTTTTTTCTGTGATCTGTCTTAGGCTAAATATCTGATCTGTACATGATCTTCCTAGCATAAATCCACTTTGGACTTCCCATATCTTCTCTTCTGTAATTTCCATTACCCTACGAATAAGTATTTTTGAGTATATTTTGCTTACGGTACTTAGTAGGCTGATACCTCTGTAATTACTGCAGTTGCTTTTATCTCCCTTCTTATATATTTGTACAATAATCGCCTTTCTCCAATCGTCTGGGACTTCTCCTGTCTCAAAACATAAATTTATCAATTCGCACAACCTGTGAGGTATGTACTCGCCACCGTATTTAAGCATTTCAGCGCTAATACTGTCTAAACCAGCAGCCTTACCGTTTTTCAAGTTCTTAATTATATCTCTGACCTCAGTGACACTGACTTTTTCAATTGGGTTTTCTAACGCATTATGTTCAATGTCGTAGTTTTGTTGCCCTATATCTTCACCTCCTAATAGTTCTTTAAAAGAGTCTTTTAAAGCGTCTACTATCCCGTCTATATCATATAGCATTTCACCTTTGCTGTTTCTCATGCTAACAAACTCTGTACTTTTACTTCCCTTCATCTCTTTAAATAAAATCAAAGTTATGGTCATATTCTATGTGAATGTGCAACTAGTGCTGTACCTCTATCGTCTTTTTTACAATCGTTTGAATGTTCTGTAATTCTAGACTTAATATATCTTGTTGTTTGTCCTACATAAACTCTCCTACATTCACAAGGTATACTATAGATAACGTGTGTTCTTGAATTAAAAGGTTAAAAGGTTAAAAGGTTGAAGGAATTAAACTGATCCATTTCATATTTAAAGACTACTTTTATATTGAAGGTTTTGAAAGTATTCATATTGAATCTCAAAAGTTCTTTAGCGAAAGGTAGTACTAAGATTTTATCATATTCGAACGTTTGTGCATTATTATTTTGATAGTTCCTAATACTGTTAATGGAATCAACCCTTTCATTGATAAATTTATTTAAGAAACTAACTGAATAGTCATTCTGTTTTAAAGTTTCAGTGACTTTACCTAAATTTTCTTTTATAAATTTTGGATCAGCCAATTTTACTGCTCTATCCACAAGTCCATAAATAATTGAGATTTTATCACTGATACACATATAATAGTTGAAATTGATATATCTTCCGGGGTTAGTTGGTTTACTATACCAATGAGTAATCAGTTTGTTATCTTCTTTAATGAAAGTGATGTCTGAAAAATTAAGTTTATTTTGATCTTCTATTTCTATAGTGAAGTGTAATTTAAGATGATAAGCATTAAAAGCTGTTAACAGTTGATCTAAGTTTTTTTCCGATACACATGTAAAACAGTCGTCTACATATCGATAGAAAAAGATGTATTTAAACGTTAGTTTTTTTTAAATCTTCCTTTTCTAATTCTTCTATTTTTTAAATAGGATAAGGGAAATTAATTTTTGGATCTAGATTTATAATATGTGATGGTAAAAAACCTTTAGAATTGCAACGTAGTAAAAAACGGTTCTGATTTTTTAATTTCGCCATTGTAGTTAAATATTGTAGTCAAATCTGATATTTACATTATTATCTATTTTGTTAATGAAAAAGGTTTCAGTAATTTTTCTGCGGACAATACTATTCTCAACTCAGAGAATTTTAAAATTATCAAAATCAAAATTGTGGCCAAGTTCTAAAAAATGCACTGAGAAAGCAGTGTGATTTGAAGTGTCCGGAAAAACTATTGATAGGTTTGTAGATGGTTTTTATATTGTAAGAATTTAAGTTCTGTTGAATTTTTTCCGATAGATTTTTGATATATGGACAGAGAGTAAAATCAATGTATTTTTTTGAATTATTACTACTCTTTTGAGTATGAAAAGGTTCAGAATTGTGAAACTTATTATTTTCTTTTTTCGAACAGAGATAAATGAGGGATTTAGGGTAGCCATTGTTAATTAGAGTTTGTTTAATTCAATTGATATTTCTAGTTCTAAAAGCAATGTCCGAGATGCAAAACATTCTAAAAAATAGGCCAGTAGCGGTGCTAGTTTTATGATTGTAAGGATGTGTAGCATTAAAATTCAAGTACTTCCCAGACCTGGATTGCTTTTGGAACCAATCGATTTTTAGAGAATTATCGATCCTTATGATAAGTGTGTCTAAAAAGCAAATTTGCGAATTATTTTCAACTTCAATTTTAAATTTAATATTCAACTTATCAAGAGGAACATCAGTAATTATATCATCGACATAATGGAAGAAAAACGGAATAGCAAAAGGTAACGATGACAAACATTTAGATCCTAAATTTTCCATAAGTAGGTTCGCAGCTGAAGGGGAAAGTGGAGAACCCATAGCTAATCCTGAGACCTTTTTATAGGTTACTTGATTAAATTTGAAATAAGGGGAATTTAAGAAGATTTCAGCCAATCCAATAAACTTGTCCAACGGACATGTTATTGAACATAGAGACCACATCCAAGGAAACTAAAACATAATTGGATGGAATTTTTTGGAATTTTATTTTTTGTACAAAAGAGATACTATCGGTGATATGAAGTAATGTTTTTCCAATAATATTGTTTAAGATTTTGGATATAAATTGAGAGAGATCATAAGTAGGACCATTAATCGTCGTAAAAATTAATCTGACTGGATTATTTTCTTTATGGATCTTGGGCTAACCGTAAGCTCTAGGAGTGATTGCAGAATATGTTCTTGATGATTTAGCCTCTATGTGTTCAATAAAGCAATTTCATTCCAAATTTGTGATTTTTCTTCTAATTGGTTTTTCAGCCTTACTTTTCATACACACACAGTCAGACTTTGTTTTAACATTAATTTTTTGACTCTGTTTCATACAATAATGTCATTGTCAATAATGTCATTGTCTAGTATAAATTGGAAAATACTTATTGTCTCTTTATTCTATTGACCTTACAAAAAGTTGGATATATTTATTTATAGATTCCTTAAAGAATAGCTTCCTGTACTTTTTTGTAAAAATTTTTCCATTAGGGCAAATAACTCTTTACAATTAGAACTAAGGAAACGAGGAGAGTTTCTCAAGAAAAGTTTCCCAAAGATCTCAAGGGGTTTCCAATCGCAGAAGTCTTTGCGCTTTTTCAGAAAGGAGTTCTTTTCATGTCTTGGTCGATATAGGTACCCGCGGCAAATATTGCAATTCGAGACACCGCAGTATAAAAGTACTTCCTCTTTGGCAAAAGAATGCGTTTTGTCCATCGCATTCTTATACTGGATAATGAAAGTCCCTGTAATATTCTACTGCAAAAAAATTACTTTGAATTCTTAGTTTGAATTGGTAATTTAAACTTTATAATTTAAACTTTTAACTTTAGTAAGTATATGTGCGCAGTGCGCGGGTTCCTAATGTTAGGGCGCACAGTAGCGTGGTCCAAAAATGCATTGAAATTTGTTTTTCTTGATTTTTTATGAATAACAAAAGGAAATTCTTTCGAATCCACACAAAAATAAATTCATTTTTTATTTTGAAAATAGAAATGATATTTGGAGGTGGCGCAAGCCCCATAAAGTTTAACACGTATTTTCCAAAAGAAAAAAAGTGTTGAGACAGTTTGTTATTGTTTTTATCAATTTTCTCCTGGAATGGAGATAGAAAGTCGCAGTTTTTTCAGAAATAATGATAATAATAAATTGTTTCAACAAATAATTTTATCAACTCTAATTAATTATTTAACTCATTCCAAGTGAAAAGTAAAAAAAAGTTTAAAATTTCAGAAAAACTACAATTTTCTAGTATTTTTCTCTTTAATTCAAAATTGGATGAAAAGTGAAATTTTTATTGAAAAAACAGCGGCTCTGTCGAGAAATTTTCCTCATAGAATTATTTGAAATTTTCAAGATTTCAAAATGTGCGGAAAAAGAATATGAAAGGCTTTCAGACAATTTTTTTAGTTTTTCAGGGTTTGAAACATTTTTAGGTAAACTGAATTTTGCAGGGTGCCAAGAGAATGAAAGAAATGTTCTCAAAATTCCTGGAAAAATTTAAAATGATTGTTTTGTAATTAATTCTAAGAGAAAATTGAAAAGAATTACAAAACTTTTTGAATTATTTCCTAAAATTTTCAAAAAGGTGTAAAAGATTTTAAAGCCAAATTTTGTCATCCTGCCATATTACATAATTTGAGAAAAAATTTGTGTTCTGAAATGATTTAAAAATAATTAAAACTTGTGAAGATTTTTTAAGAATTTTGATCGGTTTCAAAAAAATTAAGAAAAAATTTTGTTTTCTAGGAAAAATTAAAATAATTTTTCATTTTTAAAAATTATTCCCAAGAGATTATTTAAAAAAGATTTCAAAACATTTCAAGAGATTTGAAAAATTGTCAAGAAAGAATCTGAAATATTTTGTGGCCATTTTTTCATTCTGCAGAATTAACAAAAAATACAGGAAAAGTTTGAATAAGTTTCGAAGATTAGAAGGTTAAGAAGCTCTAACAAGATTGAAAACATAATTTTCTCAAGATTCGTTCGAAAATTTAAAATAATTTTTCATTTTGAAAAATGAACTTTGAGAAAAAACCAAAAAGGTTTTTGAACCTATCAATCGATTTCCTAAAATTTCAAAAAATAGTGTAGAATATTTTAAAGCAAAATATTTCAATTCGGTAAGATTAAAAAATTTTTAAAAATTGAGCAAATTCATAAAATATTTAGAAGAATTGAAGAATTTCAAGTAGAATTTTAAACTGAACAAAATTTTCAGGGATGCAGTTTTTTTTTAAAGATTTCAAAAATAAACCTTATAGGCTTTGAAAGAATTTCGAAAGGTTTCCAAAGAATGAACAAATTTTCTTAAAATTCTTGGGAAAATTAGAAGATCACAAGTCAATTTTTTTACATTTTGGATGATTTTTCAAAAGTTTAAGGAAAATTCGAGCCAGTTACAAAAGTGTTTAGGAGCTTAAGACGTTTTAAATAGATGAGAAATATTTTATAACTTCGAAACATTTTCAAAAAATTTCAGATATTTTTTTATTTGTTCTAAACTTCTAAATTTCCTAATCTTTTTTTAAAAAGACTCGAATTTTTCCTGAAATTTTGCAAAATCATAAAAAAAAAGAAAATTATTGTGTAAAATCTTCTATATTCTTTTTTGACATATCTGAAATATTCAAAAATCAAATACAAAATAAATAAAATAAAAAATATTCAAAAATTAAATACAAAATAAATAAAATAAAAAATATTCAAAAATCAAATACAAAATAAGTCAAATAAAAAAAATTCAAAATACAAAAACAAACTGTTAAAACTCATTCTCTTGTTCTCAATTCTCAGAATTCAATTTCAACTTGAATTCGAGTGTTCAAAAACTCGAAAAAAATAGTTATTTGAATTTTTTATATTGTATTATTTTTAATATGATTTCGTTTTCTTGACGGTTAAAGGAAATGTTTTAAATTGCTGAATTTTAATTAGTACTAGACCAAAATAAAACGAAACTACGATATTTTTTTATTTTGAAAATAAAATAATTTTTCATTCAAAATTGTTTTAACTTCCAGGTTTCAATCAAAAAATTTTGATAGTCAGTTTTGTTGAAAAATCAACTATTTGGTTGTAAATAATTTTTTTGCAGAAAATTTATCTTTTCTTGTTGAAAATTAAACTTTTCATAAAAAATACAGTGAAAAATTTATTTTATTTATTATTTTCCTGCAAATTCGTTTTTTTTTTTGTTTAAAGGTAATTTTTTGAAAAGAAAATTCAATTATTCTTTTTTTTTTGTTGAAAACTTTTTTTTTCGGTTGATAATTAAGCTATTTGTTAAAAAATCCATGTATTTTGTGTAAAATTTGCCTTTTCGGTTAGGAAATTAAAATTCTTTCTAAAAATTCATCCCTTTTCTAAGGATTCAAAAATTATCTCAGAAGTTCGGTTTTTTTCGTTGAATTCAACTGGTTAAAAAATTTTCTGTTGTTCGAAGTAAGGTTTTGAACTGAAAGTTTGCGATTCAATTTTTGGTTTAAAACTCATTATTTACATTAGAAAAGTAATCTATTTGATGGAGGATTCACGTATTTTGTTTGAAATTTGTATTATTTGATAGAAAATGATATTTTGTTAAAAATTCATTTCTTTGGTTTTTGAGGATTCAAATATTTTATTCAAAATTAGTATTTTTTCGTTGAATTAAACTTGTTGAATGTCTTCTTTTGTAAAAATGTTATTTTTAAACTGAAAATTAAGCTATTTCATTTTTCTTTGAGAATGTGTCTTTTTTATTTAAAAATATAACTATTTTGATGAAAATTCAACTATTTTGTTGAAAATTCAAATATTTTGTTAAAGATTCAACTATTCTGTTACTATTATCTTTTACGGTCGAAAATTCAACGACTTTGTTAAAAATTAATTTCTTCGCTCGAAATCTCAAATATTATTTAAAATTAAATTAACTTTAAATTTAATTTTTTTTTAATTTTAAAAATTTAAAAAATTTAAAAAATTTTAATTAAATTAAATTACTCTAATTGAATTAAATTAAATTAATTAGGATTAAAAATTAACTTTTGTGGTAAGGAATTCGCCTGGTACGAAAATTCATCTCTTTTAATAAAACATCTTTCTTGTTGGAAAATTAAGAATAAAGTCCTAGATACAGAACAGCAATCTGTATTATCATCAGCGAATAACAGAAATGTTTAACGTCTTTTCAGACTAGATGAAAATATGAATTAAAAATGATTTTAATTAATATTTTTCTGAAAAACGATCTTCTATTCTCCCTTCCAAGCGGAGGGAACGGAGACGATCTTTCTCCAGAAAAACATTAATTAAAATAATTTTTATTTCATATTTTCATCTAGTCTGAAAAGACGTTAAGAATTGCAGTCATTCTCTGATGATGATGCAAATTCCTTGAAAAATTTGATATGTAGCACCTTGAAAAATAATGCGTCTATTTTCTGAAAGAAGTTTCTGCTCTCGACCGGCAATCGGAAGGTCTGAGGTTCGATTCCCAGCCGAGCGAAAGGAGAAGAGCTTTTTTTTTGATAAAAATATTAATTAAAATAATTATCATAGTTGATTATATTTTATTATAATAACTCCATCTAATGTTCGATTATTTTTCGACCAACATTGAAATTCTCGATTTATAAGAGGCAAAGTTTGAGAAGAAGTTCGTGAGGAGGAATTTACTTGACCCCTTGAAAGCTATCAGAGGTTTCATGAAGGTTCGGAACTAACGCATTCAACTTCATAAGGAAGCACTAAAAGTTTATGCATCAGACATGGTGGCAAGTTGACCCGAGGAATCGAGTCGCGAGCAGGAGTTACTAGCATAGTTGTCGTTAAAGACCGAGCCTTAATGGCAATTGGAGGAGCTTTGGGGACTTATTGAAGCCACGACTAGAGGGTTACTATGTGGTACAAGACCAAGTCGATGGAAGCAAACGAGATACGAAATTTCCAAGTTTCAGAATTTGGGAATCAGAATTTGAAATCTTCATTGTTATAAAATCATATTACCTCGTTTAATAAAATTTCGACGAGGTTAGTGACATTCGCCTACAAAAAAGGGTTTTGAAGTTAATAGGACTTTAATTCAGTAGTTAAAATCTCTCCTCTCTCCTCTCTCCTCTCTCCTCTCTCCTCTCTCCTCTCT
>CAKNXH010000864.1:199407-240633 GCA_932178445.1 Andricus quercusramuli | reverse complement strand
TTGTATTATGTTTACAGACAAAATAGACGTTTTCTAAATGAAAAAAAGGTTTTTCAAGATGAAGTGCTGGATAGAAACAAATAAACCAATATTTTTATGTAACACTGATGGCTTTTTAAGTACTTTTTAGTCACACAAATATTGAAATTACTCACAAGAAAAGGAGTATTATCAGTTTGTTTTCAAGTTTATATAAATTTTTATAATATTCTTGGAAAAATTAGAAAAGATTTCTGAATGTTTAAAACCTCTCAAATTTCTGAAAATATTTTTAACGAACTCGAATTCTTCTTGCAAAACGCATTTTCAAAAATCTTTTACAGTTTGAAATTCTTTTTAAATCTCTTGAAATATTCTAAATATTTATTGAATTTAATTGTTTAATTTTCATTTTTTCATCATACCAAATTGAAACATTTGTCTTTAAAATCTTCTACTCTTTTTCGAAGTTTAAGGAATTCTTTTGAAATCAAAATTCCTAAAATATCTTTAAGTTTTTATTATTTTTGAATCGTTTCAAACCAGTAGGAAATCAATATTCTTGGTAACTCATTTACCTTTTTGGTTGAAAATTAATCTCTTTTTGGTAAAAAAATCCTTTGCTGGAAATTTTATTTTTTATTAAGGTTTAATTTTTTAAACTGAAGACTTGACTATTTAATGTTTCGTTGAGCATCAATCTTATTCAGTTGAAAATTCATCTATTTGTTTGAAAATTTCCTTATTTTGTTGGAACTTTGTATTTTGTGGTAGAATGTTGATCTTGTTGGTGACTAATTATTCACTTGTCTTTTCTGGTCAAAAATTAATCGTGTTGGTTAAAAATTCATTTATTTCGTTTAAAATTAATTTTTCTTTATTGAAAATTACTTTTTTTACAACTAAAAATTCAACTAAAGTTTTCATCGGATTATTTTTTCATAGAGATTTGATCTGTTAAAAAATTTATTTGATTGGTTGCAAATTTAACTTTCTCGTTGGAAAATCATCTATTTTGTTAAAAAAATTGTCCTTTTTTGGTAGAAAATTAACATTTTTTATTGAAAATTCATGAATTTATTTAAAAATTATTCTTTCCTGGTAGAAAATTAATCTCTTTGGTCGACAATTTATTTATTTTGTTGAAAATTAGTTTTTTTAATTGGAAATTACATTTTGTAATTGAAAATTCAACTGAACTTTGTATCAAAATCTTTTTTCATAGACAATATATCTATTTTGTTAGAAAATTTATTTGTTCGGTTGAAAATTCAACTTTTCCGTTGAAAATTTAGTTTATTTGCTTGAAAACTTATTTTTCAGATGTATCCTTTTAGTTGAAAGTACAGTTCTTATGTTAAAAATTTAACAAATTTTTTTGAAAATTCTTTTTCTCACTAAAAATGTAGTCTTTTTGAGTAGAAAATTCAATTACTTTGATAGAAAATGCATATTTTTGTGTTGTAAATTCATTTTTTTTTAAATTCGCCTTGATGACTTTAAAACTCAACATTTTGGAGAAAATTGTTTTTCTTTGTTGATTGAACAATCTTTCCTTGATGAAAATTCAACTGTTATGTCGAAAATTCGTATTTTTTGGTTTAGCAGTTTTTTGATTGAAAATGAAAATATTTTTGATGGAAATATCAACTATTAATCTTTGTGTTGATAAATCATTTTTTTTTTATTAAAGATTCGTCAGTTTGTTTGAAAATTCTCTTTTCCTTGATTGCTAATCAATTATTTTAACTGAAAATGTTATATTAAAATTTTGCATTGTTAAATCTTAAATTTTTGTCAGGCAATTTTTTAAAAAGGTGCAGTCCGAAATTAGTTGATCTGTCTGGCCATGACTGCCTTTTCTACTTCTATTTTTTTCCTAGGTTCAGTCACAGTAATTCTCTTCCATGAATGGAAGCTAGATAATTAAAATTATTTTTAGTATTTAAAACTTTAGAACTATACTTCCTTTTTATATATATAAGAAGCCAATATATAGAATTCCTGAAAAAAAACAAGAATTCAACAATAAAATTTGGACAACCACCACAAAATGCTCCTATTGCAATTCCAACGTTTCGGTGCCCACACAACACCCTTATCAAGGCAAGAAAAATTAAAGCAGGTGGGAACAGCGACCAAGCAACGACGCTATCTCCTCGAGGAGATAGCGTCGTTGCTATCTCGACGACGCTATCTCCTCGAAGAGATAGCGTCGTTGCTTGGCTAAACTAATTCAAACATTAACCATTGTAACAAATCCTGAAAAAATGTCTCGACCCCCCCCCCCCCCCCTTGAGTGATTACGTAATTTAAGTATGGTCCCTAATGAATCCGTTTTGTTCGACAGTTGAAAAACCTGCGAATGTTCTCCATAATTCACACACATTTTTTCAGCTGTTGTCTGGTCGAAACGTCGATTTACCTCGGAGGCAAAAACGTTTCAGTCATTTCGACAGGGTCCACTCGCATCAAAGATCGATTTATTTTTTCCGAGTCGGTGATTGCGTTGTCCATTTTGGTGCTATAGTCAAAGCGAAACCTGCACATCGTTACTGACCAGAATGGTAAATATTCGATGATATGAGTGGGAAAGAGAAAGAGGGTTGATGAACAGTGATAAGGGGTGAGGGGGGAGTGGGTGGGGGGTGGGAGGAGGAAAAAGAGAGGATGATGGAAGGGTGCTTTCGAAGAGAGAGACAGAGGGATGAGGAGGGACAGGGGGGGGGGGGGAAGAGGGTGAACACATGTCCGTGTCACCGCCGTCTCTCCTGCCGGAATCCCGGAATTTATGTTCGCCAGTGAATCATGTCAAAATTTGATTTGTCGATGGCTTTTATAGAGGCAAGTTATTGCGGACGTTATGTACAAATTCGCGTCGTACGCCGATGGCGCGATTTCCGCATTAAAAATAACAAAAAAATAACTGAAGCATCGCGCACGATAAAGCTTTATCCGAGTCAATTTCCCTATCTGTCCCACTTCCAGGGAATATTCTAATTAACAAAAACAAAAACGAAAAAAGAAATGTTTTGGGGAAAAGTTTTGTGACTGAATTCTTGAAGAAATTTCATCGGATTCCTAATAATTTCCAGTAATTCTTGAATATTTGTTTTGTTTTCTTGAGATTTAAGAATATTTTCACAGATTTCAAGAAATTTCTTACTTTTTCGAAACATTTTGAGGCATTTTTGAGGATTGTACAGATTTTTAAATATTTCCGGTCATTCAGTTTGGAAGGAAAAATTTCAAAAATTGTGTTTTCTTTTGGTTGAATTCTATTGTTTTTTATTAAAGTTTGTTCTGTTGAAGTTTCTTTTCTTTGGTTGAAAATTGAACTGTTTTGTTGAAAAGTTGTCTTTTATTTGTTCTTGTTTTATTTTCTATTAAAAACTGATATTTTTTATTTGAAAAATTACATAATTTGTTCAAAATTCATCCTTTTTCGTTGAATCCAACGATTTTTATTTAAAAATATTTTTTTGTTGAAACATCAGCTACTACATTCTACTTTGTTGTAGATTCATCTCTTTAGTCGAAAATAAACTATTTTGCTGAAAATCATTTTTTTTTCGTTGAAAATTGATTAACTGAAAATTTAACTTGCCATTTTTGGTTAAAAATTCGTTACTTTTGGCAGAAAATTTAACTAATTCATGAAAAATCATTTTTCTTTTCTTGAAAATTGATTTCTTTCAGTTGAAAATTCAACTATGTGTTTGAAAATTGACTTTCTTTAGAGAATTATACTTCTTTTCTTTAAATTCATTTATTTTGGTTAATAATTCATTTCTTTGGCTAAAAATTTAAATACTTTGTTAAAAATATTCCTGTTTCATTAGAAGTTAATATTTCACTTGAATATTCATCAGTTTAGGTTAAAAATTTAAGTATTTTTTTTTGAACTTTCTATTTCTGGTTTTGGCTTTGAAAATAAAGAATTTAAAAATCGTCTGATTTCTTTTGGTTGAATTCAACTGTTTAGATGCAATTTGATGTTTTTCATGGAAAATTTGCCTCTTTTGGTTAGAAATTAATCTTCATGTTTAACAATTAAAATTTTGTTTGAAAAATCATTTTTCGATTGAAAATTTAACTTTTTCATAAAAATTCATCTTTCTTTTCTTGAAAATTGATCTTTTCAGTTGAAACTTCAACTATGTGTTTGAAAATTGACTTTTTATGAAAAATTATTCTTTCTCTTTGTAAATTCATTTATTTATGTTAAAAATTCATTTCTTTGGTTTAAAATTTAACTAATTTGTTGAAACTATTTCTTTTGTCAAAAATTTATTTTTTATTTGAAAATTCGGCTCTCTGGTAGAGAATTAATCTTCTAATTTGAAAATTCATCTTTTTATTTGAAAATTCATTATTTTTGGTTGGAAATTTAATTATTTTGTTCAAGCTTACCTTTTTTTTTTGTTTCAGAATTCTTTTTTTTTACTGAAAATTTGAACTTGTTGTTTTGAGTTAAAATATTTTTGATAGACATTCCTTAATGTTAAAAATTCATTTCTTTCTATAGAAATTTAACTATTTTATTGAAAAATTGTGGTGAAAAATTAATTTTTGAACTTAAAAATTGAGTATTTCATTTAATGTTCGTCTTTTTTGTTCAAATTCCACTCTCTTTTATTTAATAATACAATATTAAAAATCTTTTTCGGTTGGAATATAAAATATTGAATTTTTTGTTGGAAATTCATCTTTTTTTGGTTCACAGTTATATTAATTTGTTGAAAAGTAAGTTTCTTGGTCGAAGATTTATTACTTTGCTTAAAAATTTATCTCTGTCGCTGAAAATTCTACTATTCTATTGAAAGTTTCACTTTTTTTTATTGAAAATTGATTTTTTTAACAGATAATTTGAGTAATCCAATTTTGGTTGGAAAGGTTTTCTTTTTAAGTTGGAAATTCACTTTTTTGTTGCCAATTGAACTATATTGTAGCAAATTCCATTTTTCTAACTGAAAATTTCACCATTCCATTTTGAGTTGAAAATTTAACAATTTGCTGAAATTTTTTTTTCTTTCTGTAGAAAATTTGTCTTTTTCAGTTATAATTTTTAGTGAAAAAAATGTTTTTTGTTAAACATTAATTTTTGAAATTAAAAATGAAGTATTTCATCTAGAGTTCGTCTTTTTTGTTTGAATTCTACTGTTTTTTATTTAATATTAAAATATTTAAAATCTTTTTTGTTTGGAATATCAAATATCTTTTTTTTTTAATGTATTTTCCATAGGGCTACAAAAGATTTCAAAGAATTGGGTTGAAAATTTATCTTCTGTAGTTGAAAACACCTGTTTTTGTTGAAAGTGTGTCTCTTGTAATAAAATACTAATCGTCTTGGTGAATGATTCATCTTTTTGGTTGAAAATTAGTTTCTTTGGTTGAAAATTAGTTGTCTTTTTGTTGAAATTAATTGTTTTTGATTAAAAATTTAACTATTCCATTTGTTGTGGAAAATTGATCTTTTTTTATAGAAATTTGATCTTCTTGGATGAAAATTCATTCTGTTGGTTTAAAATATAACTATAAGGTTCAAAATTCCTTCCAAAATTCAGGAAAATATTTTGTCACAAATTAATTTGTTTTTGTAGAACATTAATCTTTTTAGTTGAGAATTTATCTTTCTGGTTGAAAAATCAAGAATTAGGTTGGAAATTCCTTTAAAAATTTAAGGAAATATTTTTTTTTGTAATAAAAAAATTAAAATATTTTGTTTCAAATTTGTTTTAGTTTAATTTGAATTCTTGAAGGAATTTCATGAGATTTCTAATGACTTGAAGTAATTCTTAAGTATTCGATCGGTCCTCATGAGATTTAAGAATATTTTTACAAAATTTCAAGAAATTTTGTATTTTTTTGAAACCTTTCAAGGAATTTTCGAAGATTTTATACATTTTCAAAATTTTCCGGGAATTTCAAGGGAATTCAAAGGGCTACAAGAGATTTCAAAAAATTTTGTATGATTCCCAAAGAATTCAAGGAATTCCGAGAGAATTTTGAGAAATAATTTTAATGCAATTGAATTTCAAGGGATTAATTTAATTTAAATATTTCCAAGATTTCAACTCACTTCTACCTATTTTTATGGATTTCTACGATTTCTAAAAGGAAGTTTTCAAGAGATTTTCAAATGTTTCACAGAATTTGAAAAATTTTAAGCAATTCAAAAAATTTAAGTAAGATTTCTGAAGATTTTAATGGATTTTTAGAGAATTTCTGAAAATAAGTCAAATGCAATGACGTTTCAAGGGATTCCTTGTGATTCAAAAGATTTTAAGGGACTTCAAAGATTTCTAGAGATTTGAATGTTCTTTTCAGAAAACTTCAAAGAATAATTTGAATTCAATTCATATTGAAGAAATTTCAAATTAGTTTTACTCATTAAATGAATTTTTACGACTTTCAAATTAAAGATTTGAGTTTTAAGAGATAAAAAAATTCCAAAGAATTTTCTAGGATTTCCAAAGATTTCAAAGGATTCCAAAATATTTGAAAAATTTTAAGTGATTTGAAAAAACTGTATAGGATTTCCAAATATCTGGAAGAATTTTTAGAATAATTTGAAAAATTCAAAGATATCTAAAGAGCTTTAAAGTTTAAATATCTTTAGAGATTTTAACTTTTTTTTTAGAAAACTTTAAAGGAAACGTTAAATTTAATTTATACTTATGTTAACAAATTTTGACGATTTCCAAAGATTTCAGGGGATTTTAACGAATCACCCTTAATTAAAAAAAATACTGGTGGTTTGAAAATTTATTTATTTTTTTTTGAAATTCTTATTGTCTAAAATGGTCAATTTGTTAGCAACCATCCCTAAACATTATACATAAAGGAAACATTCGAATTAAAAATATTGGAGATGAGGAAAATAAATGTATTGACAAAATTTTAGAATATCTTAATTTACAGTGAATTTTGGGGCGGGTAGAAAAACTAAATATAAAAAACCAAAAAATCACCAGTTATGACAATAAGATTTTTAGGAAAATTTTAAATGATTCAGATTCTATTTTAAAAGACTAATTTCAAGTCTTGAGGATTTCAAAATATTTCAAAATAATTTATATTTTTAGAAAATTTCAAAAAATTGAAAAGATAATAAAAAAATGTTTTCAAGATTCCTGCGAAAATATACAACGATTTTTTATTCAAAAAAATAAATTTCAAGAGAAAATTGAAAAAGATTTCAAAATATTTCCAATCTTTTGCTAAAATGTCGAGAAAAAATATAGAAGATCTTAAAGCAAAATTTGTCAATTTTGCAAGATTACAATAATTTAGAAAAAATTCGAGTAAGCTTATGAGATCTTTAGAGTGTTTGCGGTAATTTGTTTAATTGTACGGAATTTTTCAACGATTCGAGAAAGATGCGAATTATTTCAAGAAATTTGAAACAAAATGTAGATTTTTAAAGATTTCGAAAAAAAGTTCAGACGATTTTAAAGAATTTTGAAAGGTTACAAGAAAACAAAAAAATTTCTTAAAATTTATGTGAAACTTTAAAATTCTTTTTTATCATCTTTTAGTTAAAAATATCAATTTCAATAAAATATTTGAAAAGATTTCAAAACATTTTAAAAGATTTCCCAAAATTGCCAAAAAAGAATCTGGGAGATGCTAAGGCAAGTTATTTAAGTCTTAAAGATTTTTCAAAAATTTCAGACAAAGATCGAATTAATTTAAAAGACTTAAAAGAATTAATTTGGACGTTTTGAAAAAATTTCATGAAAAATTCAAAATTGGAAAAGGTATTAAAAAATTTTTAACAAAATGTGTTTTTCTTTTTAAATTGGAAATGGTGGAAGAAGATGCTTTTCGAGAATTTGGAGAAGTTTCAAGAGAATAGAAAAGTTTTTTTGAGAATCCTGGGACAGTATGCATTTTTTTATTTAAAAAAATAAATTGTAAGAGAAAATTGTAAAAGATTTGAAAATATTTTAAATGATCTCTTTTTAGAAGTTTTGAAGAGATCTCAAAATTATTTCGTGCTTGAAAAGATTTGAACAGTTTTGAAACAAAATGTATATTTTTTTTCAAAATTTCGAAGAAGAATTTGAGATTTCTGTGAAAACATAAGATGATTTTTGGGTTCAAAAAAATTAATTGTTAAGAGAATATTTAACAAAATATAAAAACATTTGAAAAGATTTCCAAAATATTTTTAAATATCTCCGGAATGTATATTATGTCAAGAATCCCAGGAAAATGATATTGATTAAGAAAAAAAAAAAAAAAATTGATTAGCAGTTCGAACTCGAAAGTTCATTGCCTCACTACCGGATTCGGGTAGTGTTTCTAGGCGGATAAATGAAAAAAATTAAAAAATAAACTAAAAAAGTAAATAATTCTTCACAATATTGATTTTTCAATAAAAATTATTTATACCCTTAAATTGAAATTGAGATAAAACTTTCTTAATTCCATGGGTGAAAAGGTTTTTTTGCTTGACAATTTGTAGGAAATGTAACTGTTTTGTTTAAAATTGATTTATTATGTTGAAAAAGTTTCTATTTGTTGAAAATTTTACTTTTCCGTTCAAAACCATATTTTCTGGTGTAAGAAAAACTAAACTGCATTGAAGAAAATTTGCTTTTTTGTAAAACATTCAATCTTCATTTGGATGAAAATGCAAGTGGCAAAAAATTATTTTTTTTTTCTTGTTTAGGATTCAATTATTTTGTTGAAAATTCATATTTCCTGGACTAATTCAACTGGTTTTGATATGAAATATAAATATTTTTTAATTGAAAATTAACTTTTTTTTGAAATTCTGATTTCACATATCTGAAATCTTCGAAAATCTTTTCGAGTTTACTCAAGAATCTTAGAAAAATTATATTTATATAACCTTTAAAACAAATGAGCTTATAATTGAATAGTTAATAGAAATTTCTTTTTTGTAAATAAAATTTATTTTTCACCTCACCTTAAGAAAATTGTGATAGATTGTTGAATTTTTAAACTCTAATTTTTATATTGGATCTAAAATCACTGAATTTTCCTCAGAAAGGATCCTGCTCGCTTATGCATAAATGACAAAAAATGTTTAGATTTTGAACTCAAAAAAGTTATTTACAAAAAATTAAAACTCTTGAGAAAAAGTATTTTGTAAATTACTTGTCTGATTTTTTCGTCTATAAAGTATCGCTGCTGGAATCTGCAATATTTGGTATAATAAATTTGGGGCGACCGACGCTAGATGTCAGCAGAGTTACGAAAGTAGTGCCTCATTTTCAATATTTCAAATTTCATATTTTCTGAGTCAAGAGAACTTTCTAATAAAGAATTTTATTTAAATAAATGAGCCTTTCTAATTAATTAAATGAATAAAACATTTCGAATGAAGCCATAAAAAAATTAAACTCGTTGACAGCTTTATTTTTCAATCAAGGGATATTGGATCGACACCAGTTGGAATTAAAAACCCTGACTGTAAACAATATAACTTTTCAAAAGCTCCACATCAATTTTTTTCTCGTGAAAACAAGTAAAAGAAAAAAAGACGTAAAATAATAATTTAACGCATCATCACGAGCGAGGCAATAGTTATTTGAAATATTTACATTGTTATAAAAATTATTTGGTTCAAAATGGAACTGCTTAGTTGAAAATGAATCTGTTTTCGTTGAGGATTTCACTATTTTGTCGAAAACTCTTCTCTCCTATTAAAAATATAACTCTTTTGTTGAAAATTTACGTACTTTGTTGAAAATTTGTATTTTTGGCAGATAATTAAAGTTCATAGTTGAAAATTCATTTTTAAATATGAAATATGAAAATAAAGTTTGCGATCACCCTGTCATTGCGATGACGGTCTGCAATTTTCTATAAAGATGATGCAGCCCGAAATTAGTTTTTCTATACGTCTGTCGATAACTGCCTTTTCTACTTGAAATATTCTTCCGAGATTAATTTAGTGAGCCGAAAAAATTTGATTTATTAATTCAACAATCTCTGAAAAGAATATAATTGATCGAATAAGAAAGCAGTATTTCACTTTACTAAAGAAGCTCATAGAAAAGGAAACTTTTAAGCACCTTAGAGAAATAAAAACAAAATCAGAGTAGACTTACATCCTCGACAGATTGTATAGTGTGCAAAATAGAAATGTGGTTTTAAATCAGAGTCAACTGTGGTGGAATGAATAAGCCTTCTTAATTAATTAAATAAATAAAAAATTTCGAAAGGAGCCATAAAAAATTTAACTCGTTGACAGCTTTATTTTTCAATCGAGGAAGAACGGATCGACACCAGTTGGAATTAAAAACCCTGACTGTAAACAATATAACTCTTCGAAAGCTCCACATCAATTTTTTTCTGGTGAAAAAAAGTAAAAGAAAAAAAGACGTGAAATAATAATTTAACGTATCATCACGAGCGAGGCAACAATTTTTGAAACGACCTACTGCCGCAACTGCAGCTGCATCTGCATCTGCATCGGCAGTCTCTCTCGGGAGATATACGTATATCAAGCGAGTACAACGAATATATCATTCATAATTTGTTCGGAAGAGTTGATTTGTAGCCCGCGACGTGCGGCGTCGACCTGTCTCTCTTTCTCTCTTTGTCTCCTCTCCCCCACCCTCTTTTCCAGTATTTTCTCTCTCTCGACCACATCACGGGTCATGTTATTCCTCGCTTAGGTAGATTGAAATTAATACCCAATAATGCTTATAAATCATTAGGGAAATTCGCGAGCCGTGTTAAAGCCACGCGTCCATCCAGCGATAACTAGCTGGATCGTTGCTGGTATTTGAATTTTGACGCATGCGATTCGATTCTATAGCAATTCCATAAATTTTCAACAATTGCTTGGAATTCACCAGTTATTGGTGTTAGAATTTATATAATTCACTCACATTATGCTTGGAAATCATAGGCAATTTTTTATAAAGGTCCAGCCCGAAATTAGGTTCTCTGGCTGACCATGCCTGCATTTTCTACTTACGAATTGTACATTTTTATCGAAAATTTTAAAAGATTTGAGTTGTGGTTCAAAAATATTGTCAGTGAAAATGAAAAAATAGCCAGGGAAGAGTCAGGGAACTTCGAAGAAGAAATTTTACGCATGGGCATTTTGACGCATGCAATTCGATTCTATAGCAATTCCATTTTCCAACAATTGCTTGAAATTTAGTAGTTGTTGGAGTTAGAATTTATATAATTTACTATCATGGTGATTTGAAATCATAGGCAATTCTTTATAAAGTTGCAGCCCAAAATTAAATCTTCTGTCTGACCAAGAATGCCTTTTCTACTTGCAATATTATTTCCTACATTCAGTCACTGAACTGATCAGATATAAATAATTAATTCAAACATGGTGGCCGCTGGTCAAGAGAAACCTGGAAATCATGACAAAATGTAGAAGAGGAACCATGAGTTACCATAAAAATAATTGATTTTGAAATTGCACATTTTTATCAAATATTTTAAAAGATTTGAGTTGTGGTTTAAAAATATTATGTCAGTACAATAAATCAATACAATAAATTAAAACTCAAATTACAGGAAAGTACAGCTTTGTTCTATTATTGAGACAAATTTTGTACTTTTTTTGTACTTTTATGTACATTGATGTATTTTATTGTAGTTTTAATTTTCTACAAGAATTCACAAAAAATTACAACTACAAGAATCTACAGGTAATTACATGTTTTGAAGCCAAAAGTTGTTTTTCCTCGACCTAGGATGACAAATATTTAGAATATTGCAATAAGATAATTTTAGATTAAGATGCGATCATGTATACATGATCGCTATTGCAAAAAAAGGTTCTATGTTTAATCTTTAAAGGAATGGTAGAATATTAAAAGACAATGATGAATAATAATTATTAAACAACAAAAAACCATACATTCGAAGTTCTTTTAAAAATATATAGCAATCTTTTGGACGCCACATATGTAATTAAAAATGATGTAATTGCAATGTTCTCAATACTTCTCATCCTAGGTCGAAAAAGAAAAACATTTTGACTGAAGATTGAAATTGAACAATTAAGACAAAATTGATCGCGGCTATTGAAATTAAAAGGTTAGAATTCTTGAAGATAGAAATTTTTTCACTTGGAGTTATAAAAACTGAAACGCAAATTGAAACACTAAAATTTAAATACATACATCTGAATTTCAATCTTTTAAAACTAGAGCTTGAAAAAATGTTAATTCAAACACTCAATAATTTACGCGTATAAAATGGAAGCCTTTAATACTTTCTGATTTAAATTTTTCAAATTTAAAGCAAGAAAGTCTTTATTAAACATTCTTTTAAAATCAATTTTAAAAAAAAATATATTGTTAGCTTTTCTAGGAATTTTGATACACATTTCTTATAATTTAAAACTTTTGAGATGGCTTGAAAAGCTTATCAATTTTGTGTTCGAAATCATCAAAAATCTACATTGTATGAGAAATGGATCTTTAATTGAATCGAAAACAACGAATTAAAAAATGTCAACAATTAAAAAATAAAGAAATAATAAAATTAAAAATAACAAAATAACAAATAGTTATGTTAAAGAATCAAATTGAAATCTCTAATTAAATTTAATTAAAACTTAAATGGATCTGAAATCTTTCCGCTTTTTAAATTATTTCGGAATCTTTTTGAAACTTCCAAATATATTTTGAACTTGCTCGATTATTTTCAAAATTAATAATTGTTCAATTTTCATTTATTATTCAAAAAATTTTGTTTCCAATCTTTTCAAATATTCTCTCGAAATTAGTTTTTCAAATTGAAAAATTGAATAAATAAATAAAATAATTAATTAAATTCTCCCTGCGTTGCAATCATAGGCAATGTTTTATAAAATGCAGTCCGAAATTAGGGATTCTGTCCTGCCTGCCTTTTTTTTTTAACTGGCTTTTCTACTTGTAATTTTTTTTCTAGATTCGATCACACTATTGGCCAGATATAAATAATTAATTCGAACAGGCTGGCTGCAGGTCAGGAGAAACCTGGAAATCATGAAGATGTCAGGGAATGTCGTTGATCAGGGAAACTTAGGGAAAAGTTAGAGTTTAAAAAAAAAATTTGCAAATTTCAGAGAATTTCTAGAAGAGAAACTATGAATTATCTTAATGAATAATCAATTTTGAAATTGCACGGCGAATTTTGAATTTTTTGACTGACCAGAATTGATGATTCTACTTACGAAAAGAATGTAATTATTATAATTCCTGAATGTTTGAAAATTTTATGATAGTAATAATAATAAGCATTGTTTAGAATTCAATAATAATTGAAGAGTATTTTACATTTGTGTTGATTGATAATTATACAATAACTTTTTAGTAAATTAGTCTGCAATCAATACAATGTGGATTTTATAATCAGCCTTTTAAAGCAATCCTGTTTTTTCATTTGAGGATTGAAGAAACTAGATTTACAAAAAAATTTTTTATGAGATTTCATTAGTAAATCAGGAAAATGAAAAGAATCTTGTGATAGTAATGAGAATTATGAAATTGAGAGTTCCTTAATCTATTTTTCCGAATAAATTAGAATTTCGTGGAAGATGGTTGATTTTTAATCTCCTTCCAATTCAATTGATTCTATTGGGAATATTTAAATTTGTATATTTCATTTGAAAAAAGAAAGCCCGTTTATTTGAACATTTGACATTTCAATATTTAAATTTTTTAATGCATTTCGATCTAAAATGATCATACCTTATTTTTATTTTTTGAACCCTCTCAATTTAGGGCATTTCTGATTGAAAATCATGCAGAAGTGTTCCATTTGTAAAACTTTTAATTCGGAATAATTGCACTTAGAGATATTTTTATTCTAAATTATTCACTTTGAATTTTGTATGAGCCAACTTTTGAAGAAACCAATTTTAAATATATTTCAATTTATAATAAATAAACTTTAAATTCTTTATATTTTGAATTTTAAATTTAAATGTTGAACGTTCAAAATCTAAGATTGAATAACTTCTAATAAATTTCAATCTAATATGATTGAACTCTAAATTTTAAGAATTAAAAATGATTCGATTCCAACTGTTCTTGAGTTGAACTATCCTGTTTTTGAATTTTGAACGTTTTAAATTTAAAGTCCTTCTAAAACTCTAATTGAGAAGCTTTTATTTCAACAATTATCTTACATTCCAACCTTATCAATTTTTAATTTGATTTATAATTTGACGTATCGCATAATAGATTTAAATTTGAATTTCATAAATTATAATTATGTTAAAATAAAATCTTCAATTTTTGAATTGAAGTTCTAATCTCTCCTGTAATGAGCTTGAAGTAAAAATAGCAATTTTTAATTCTTATGGTAATTCGAAAATTCGAAACTAATTGAATTTGCAACTCAGATTTGGAAAATATAAATTTTATAGTAAACTATTTTTGCATACATTTCTATGTAAAATTATGATGTAAATTATATTATGTATGTAAACATTAAGAACTGTTTAATTTTTAGGGTAGCCATAGTTCAAAGAAAACCTTTGAATTAATAGAAAAGTTCTAGGAAATTCAAGAAATTGTAAAGACTTTGAAATACCTTACGATATTTTTGATAGATTTCAATAATTTGAAGTGATTCTCAAGGATTTTTAAAGATTTTGGGGTATTTTTTGAAATTTCGAAGAAGTTTCAATAGTCTTGAAAAGTTTCAAGAGATTTGAAAATTTTTCAATGATATGAAGGGTTTTGAAAAAAACTCCTTGCAGTGTAAAACATTTTATTAACATTTTAATGGATTTCAAGAAATGTAATCACAAGAAGTGAGGGATTTCGTTGAGTTTCAAGTATATTATTTGGAATTCTCTCAATTTTTTGAACTGTATTCAATGAATTTCTTAATATATTTTCTTATTCTTTTCAATTCACTGACATTTTTGTGAAATTCACCTCGAATTTTTATAAACTTCATCGAATTCTTCTCATTTTTCTGAAAATGAAGTTCACGGCCACCTTTTCATTCTAATGTTGCTTTGAACAATTTGTAAAATATTTGTCGCTCTATATATTTTTTTTAACAAGTCTTTTTTATCAAGTGAAAAAAAAAATTTTGTTCAAACAGGTCAATATCTTTTCCGACAAGCCTGGAATCTTTTAAAATATTTTTCATTTTTCTGAAGGATCGTAGGAGAATAGTATTTATAAAACCATGAGAACAAATACACAAATAAACGGAAAAAGTAATATGTCATTTGAAACATTTATATTGTGATAAAAATTATTTAGTTCAAAATGGAACTGTTTAGTTAAAAATTAATCTGTTTTGCTGGAGGATTTCCCTGTTTTGACGAAAATTCATCTCGTCTATTAAAAATGTAACTATTTTCTTGAAAATTTACGTACTTTGTTGATAATTTGTATTTTTGGCAAATAATTAATGCTCATGGTTGAAAATTCATTTTTAAATATCAAATATGAAAATAAAGTTTAGGACCACCCTGTCATTGATTGCGATGACTTTCTGAATTTTTTTATAAAGATGATGCAGCCCGAAATTAGTTTTTCTATACGTCTGTCTATAACTGCCTTTTCTACTTGAAGTATTTTTCCGAGATTAATTTAGTGAGCCAAAAAAATATGATTTATTAATTCAACAATCTTCCAAAAAGAATAGAATTGATCAACTAAGAAAGCAGCATTTTACGCTACTAAAGAAGCTCATAAAAAAGGAAATTTGTAAGCACCTTACAGAAATAAAAACAAAATCAGAGTAGATTTACATCCTCGACAGATTGTATAGTGTGCAAAATAGAAAGGTGGTTTTAAATCAGAGTCAACTGCGGTGGCAGGAACGCACGAGATCCACCTTTAAATCCATCAGTCAATCGGAATGCACTCGTTCGTCCTAGATAAACGGACGTGCAAGCTTTATAGGCCACCTGTTGCTTCTGCGCGCCACGTCTCGTCTCGTCTCGTCGTCGAACTTTTAGATTGTGAAATCCGGAAAATGAGAGAAAAGGGATCGGTTAGTCGCGAAATCCGATGCGCTCGCGGGAAAAAATTCCGTGTCACTCCAGAGACGGATTATTCGTGTTTTATCTCTCCACTTTCTCCGGTACTCACTTTTTTAACGAACTATCAGTCCACGCTTATCTAGAAGTAACAATTGTCTATTGAACGGTAGTTTTTCAAACACAAAAAAACAAATATTCAACTCACTCTTTTGCAAATTGCACAAATTATTAGAAATTGGAAAAGGAATGTACATTCATAATAGCTGGCTAACTTGAAACTGCTTGTACTACTTGAAACACCTAACGCGCAGTGGAACAAGCCAAATTTTTTTTGACGAATCAGTCTAGAGTTTACAGTTTTTATTTGATTGAACGATCTGGGAAAAATAATTTGCACTAAGTAGTAAAGGTAATTTTGAGGCAGACAGGATGAATTTCTAGTAGTACCAAATCTGTTAAGTCAGACGTCTGAAGCATCGAGTGATATAGGCTATTTCAATTGAGCCCTAAACATTTTCATCTAGTATAGGTAATTTTAATTCAACGATACAAGATACAAATATGAGTAAAACAATCCATTTTAATTTTAATATATTACCACGTATAATGTCTTAGCTTGATGATTATCTACTGTAGGGCGGTCTCCCCTATTGGATTTTAATTTAATCATGTGGGATGCTATGTAGTACAAATAATTTTGAAATCCAAAATAATGGATGTTAAACTGGTGGAAAAAATTGTTACAAGAAAGTACATTTCTATAACTGTAATTTTCTGTTAAAATTTGTACTTCTTTGTAAGAAAATTTACAACAAAATACAGTTAAATACAGATAGCTAATTTTTTTTCTTGTGTTTTCTTGTAGAAAAGTGAAAAAATTAACAATAAAGTATAAGTTTCTGCCATTCGAAAAATTGTACGACTTTTTACTAATATTTTGTGTTCACTCTTTTGTAAAAACCTACAAGGTATTATAGAAAACTGAAGGATTTTACAATTTTTTGATCTAGGTGTTTGACATCATAAAAACACTTTTAAATTTACGTAAATTATTGTAGAAAATTACAAAGTAATATATATTTTCACAAACAATACTTGTAGAATCCGCATCAACATTCCGACTCGTATTTTACTGTAAATTTTTGTAAGATATGTAATCCATAAGTTTCTACGAGAAATTACAATTAAACAAAAATAATACACTTTTGCCAAGAATTTTTGCTATTCTAATAAATCGCATTGAACTGTAGTTCGATTATTGAAAATTGAACAATAATTAATTTTTCAGGACGATTTTGAATCTGTTCAAAATGAAGCAAGTTACAGATTTTAACGGTAAGAATATAAATTTTCAAAACGTAAACGTTCGATTGAAACTTGAGAAGTATTATTAATTTTCGAAAAAATTTCAAATTAATAGATTCATAATTAAACGCTCTTATTCAATTTCATATCCTATTCAAATATTGATGCAGAAATAACAATTAAACAATTATCGTTCGATTTTGTTTTTAATTTTCAAAGTTGAAAAATGAGGAAAATTGAAGAAAATTATAGAAAATTTAACGGCCGAAAATTGAAGAAAATAAAAAATCCAATATTTTTAATACCCTTCAATTTTTAGCAGTTTCATTTTGAGCAGGTGAAAATTTGAAAACATTGGGAATAAAAAGAAATTGAATTTTCAATCCATACATTTTAAAATGTTGAAAATTGAAGAAAAATTGAATTTTCAACTGTTTAGAATTTAATAATATTGATAATTTAAGGAAACTGTATTTTCAATAGATAAATTTTTCAAATATTGAAAATTGATGAAAATTGAAATTTCGATTTTTGAAAAATAAGGGAAATTGAATTTTCAACCTTGGTCAATTTAACTGTCGAAAATAAAAAAAATCGTTTTCTTCAATAACAATTAAACAGTTATCAATTTGGAATAAAATAAGTTAGTTTAAGAGATTTTCACAAGTTTTGAGAGAATAAAAATTTAATTTAAACCTGGAAAGTATTTTGAGAAATGAAAAACTAATTTTAGATTTCTGAAAGTTTCGAAATAAAATTTTGAAGCTTTGCAAGGATCTTTGAAGATTTAATAAAATATATAAATAAATTCTTAATTTTGCTGGGGAAATTTAAAATGATTTTTTATTTTGAAAAATTGATTTTAAGATAATATTTAAAAATATTTTTAAAAAATCTTTTAAATAATAAATGACGATTTAACAATCCATAATTTGGAAAATAATCGAGTAAATGCAATGTATGTTTAGAAGTTTCGAAAATATTGAAAAATAATTTAAAAGGTGTGAAGATTTCAAACCATTTAATACACAATGCAGATTTTTGAAGATTTTGAAGAAAAAATTTATAAGCTTTTAAAGCAATTTGAAAGGTTTCAAATGAATAAAAAATTTGTATCAAAATTTGATGAAAAACGAACAATAATTTTGACAACAAAGAATCCGGCTGATTTAAGATAATCTTATTTACTTTTGCAGGATTTAAAAATAATTATTGAAAAAATTCAAGTTCCAAGGTAATAGTATTAATATTAGATTCCTGGAGATTTTTTAAATTAAAAAAAAAAAATTCAAGAGAATATTTAAAAAGACTTCAGAATAAATTTTTGTGTGTAAATTCAACACTTTTCAAGCTTATACATTTTGTGTTAAAAATCTTCAAAAATCTACATTGTGTATTAAATGGTTTCAAATCTTCACACGTTTCAAACTATTTTGGAATTTTTTCAAAACTTCTAAATATCTCCTTTCAATCCTTTGAAAGCTTTAAAATTTTGTTTCGAAACCATCAGAAACCTAAATTCAGTTTTTTTATTTTTCAAAATATTTTTCAGTTTTAAATTAGAAGATTCCAAAGCATTTAATATAAAATGTAGATCTTTGAAGATTTTTAACACAAAATTTATAAGGTTTTTGAGCAATTTTAAAGATTTTCAATTAATTAAATATTTGTATCAAAATTCCTAGAAAAACTGGAAATAATGTTGTTAAAAAAGAATCTGGATGATTTGAAGGTTGTTTTGTAAATTTTGAAAAATTGTAGTTCCAGGATAATAATGTTATTGTCAGATTCCTGGAGATTTTTAAAATTGTTGAAAATTCACGTACTTTGTTGAAAATGTGTATTTTGGCAGATAATTAATGTTCATGGTTGAAAATTCATTTTTAACTATCAAATATGAAAATAAAGTTTGCGACCACTCTGTCATTGATTGCGATGACGGTCTGAAATTTTTCATAAAGATCATGCAGCCCGAAATTAGTTTTTCTATACGTCTGTCGATAACTGCCTTTTCTACTTGAAGTATTTTTCCGAGATTAATTTAGTGAGCCGAAAAAATATGATTTATTAATTCAACAATCTGCCAAAAAGAATAGAATTGAGCAAATAAGAAAGTAGCATTTCACTCTACTAAAGAAGCTCATAAAAAAAGAAAATTTTAAGCAACTTACAGAAATAAAAACAAAATCAGAGTAGATTCACATTTAGAAAGACCTCAAACCCAATTTAAATGTATCAATTAATGTTTCTACTTTAAAATTGCTTAAAACGATGTAATTTTAAAAATTTGTGAATTAAAAGTAGGAAAGCTAAAATTTTGCAGTTTTATGGCTTTCAATCAAAAAATCTTCAGTTGAAAAGTGTTAAAAGCTTCCATTTTATACGTGTGAATTATTGAGTGTATAAATTTACATTTTTTTTAACTTCAATTTTGAAAGTTTAAAATTCAAAAGTGTATATTTCACTTAGACTGTCTTAATTTGCGGTTCAGTTTTGATAACTTCAATTAAAAAATTTCCCATCTTCAAGAGTTTTTCAGTCAAAAAGTTGTTTCTTTTCCGAGTTGTGCGTTCCGGTAATTTTGAACGTAACTTATTGTTATCCTTCGTAGAATCCTCTAAAAATAGTTCCAGTCTTCTGCACTTTTTTATAAAAATTTGTCCACCAGGGTAAGTAGTAACATGCATTTTAAGTCAGCCGCAATGAATTTTGAGTAGTATAAGTCAGCTTCAGTCCGCCGATTACTGATACAGGTTGCAAGAACCCCTATTGATGTAACCCAAAACCAATTTCATATAATTTCGAGTTAGGGGGGGGGGGGGTAAGAATTAGGGCATCGTGGCACCAATCAGTGAAACTTGAGTTGACATTAGGTCTAATAAGGGCGATAAAGCAGCAAGGCAAGTCGGCTCCACTGAACGGATTCAGAAGAAGAAGATAAGTCGGGTGATTCTTTCACGGGTCAAACCAAGCCCTCACGCTTCTGAGAGCGGAAGAGCTTTAATCGGGATTTCCTTAACCCGCTGGCAGTCGAGAGTGCATAGTACTGGCTGATAACATCTATACGGTAGGTATTCTACCTCGGCGGTACCTAATCTCGCGTTTCCTAATGGTGAACCAGGGTTTGCCAGTTGCTTAGGCGGGTCTCGAATCGTCCTGCTAGGTATATTACACTTACAACTAACTGCACAAGTGATACTAAGCCAATGGGCAAACAGAAGTAAATCAAGATTGTCTGTGATTTGTAGCAGCTGAGTTGCCGCTTCTGCCTTAGTTCGACCCACCTCTGAGTTTCGTCCTCCAGCAGATACTGAAAATGATCCTTATACTGAAGATAAAGCTATTCCAACACCTCAGATCTACCTCATCCTCTAATAAACGCTCTGAGGTTTCGATCATCGAAATTCAGTTGCAGTTAGGCTGTTCTCTGGAAGAACAGTTGTCGGAAGCAGTTGTCAGAAACAGTTGTCAGAAACAGTTGTCAGAAAGAGTTGTCAGAAACAGTTGTCAGAAACAGTTGTCAGAAACAGTTGTCAGAAACACTTGTCAGAAACAGTTGTCAGAAACAGTTTTCAAAAAGTCAAATTTCTCAAGTTTTGAAACTTAAAGAGAATTGAGAATTGAATTCTCAACAATAACTGGGTTAGAACAGAGAGAGTTCCTTGATGCAAATTGAATTTTTAACAGTTGAATCTTCAATTTTCATTTTACTTCCTCATAGAGGAAGCTTTGTTAGGGTAACATCTTTCAAAATAATCAAATTCATTTAATTAAACCTTCATCAATTTGAAAAATGTCTGATACAATGCTCTAAGCAATTGTCCGGGTGTTTTCTTCGCATTTTTTTAGCACTCAACAACAATACAAAAGATTCCACGGTTCAAGGCGAATTCATTGACCTATAATAATACTAGGGGAGAGTGGGGAGTTGTGGGCCACGCTTTGTTTTCAAGACATAACTTCTCTAAACATCGATGAATTGTCGATGTATGAACTGTTATTTGTAGTAAACTTCTCAATACATCAACTGGAGACCACAATTAATGAAATTCGTTAATGCGCGAGAAATATTTAGGATGACGTAAATCTTATAAAAATCGATATTTGTGATTTTGGTGGGGGGTTGTGGGCCATGACAAGAAATAAAAGAAAATGGCATATTCCAGTAGTTTATGTTTATTAAAGTTGCAGTAAATAAGAATCAATGATTTTAAAAAGATTAAAAACAAATTATTCTAATTCACAATGTATGTAAGTGTAATATCCGTTCCTTAAGTTGGCACATTTCAAGTGCACCGCACGATCGCACATGTTGCAGTGAACTGTGTTGTTCCGATTGGCATCAATTTTTTCAACACAATTGACATTCTAAATTCACTCTAGCCTCACTTATCAGAACAAGAGAAAGAAGTTTCACTTAAAAAATTGAAATACGCATTAAGAACGTTTTGCCCGCGACTCCCCACTAATGGTGAACCACAACTCCCCACAGCCGATATTTACGAAATGACCAAATTGCCATACACACAATGAATTTTTTACTAACTTACCTGTTAAATATGCTGCACAACGGACTTCGAATATCAACCATTTGAGTTGTACGCAAACTTTTATTTTGATTTCTTCAATCAACAATGTCAAAATACTAACAACGCGTGTTGAGGCTATGAGTCGAGTTCACAAAGTGAGCTTACACAAAGAGAGTTTTTTGTCAGTGTTTAAAGCAGTCCTACCACCCACAACATGGCGAAGATTGAGGTGGCCCACGACTCCCCACGGCCCACAACTCCCCATCGTCCTCTACATTTTATCAAAGAATAGGAAAGTTCTAGTAATTTATGTATTTGGAAAGTCGGTTTTTTTATAGTAGAAATTTAAAAAAAGAAATAAAATCCAAAGTTGATGCGTAACCCGCTTCTTATCCGGGTAATTTAAAGTAATTTAATTAATCCAAATAATCCAAGTAATCTGGACCAATTCATGCAGGTAATCCAAATTGCTGATAGCTATGATTTTGGAAATTTTGGCTGAAAGTTTAACTATATAGTCAAGGAAACTTGTTGTTGAAAATAAATTTTCTAACTGAAAATTTGACCATTTGATTTTTAGTTGAAAATTTATCTCTATTAGTTGAGAATCGTTTGGTTGTGAATTTAACTAATTTCTTGAAAATTAATTTTTTTAAATCAGTTTTCTCAACTGTAGTTTTAATTAATCCATTTTTTATTCAAAACTTATATTTTTAAGTTAAATATTCAACCAGTTGGGGTAAAAATTATCTTTTCAAGTTTAAAATTCAAGTCATTTATTCAAAATTCGTCTTTTTTTATGAATATAATCTTCTTGGTTGAAAATTCAACGACTTGTTTGAAACTTGAACTGCATTGTTAAAAATTCAGTCTTTTGGTTGAAAATGTAACTATTAAAGGTTAATCATTTTATTTAAAAATTCAGTTATTTTTTTTTAAATGTATCTTCTTAGTGGGACATTCAACTACTTTGTTGAAAATTCATGTATTTTGTTGAAAATTAAAATACTTGCTTGAAGGTTCATTTTTTAAATTGAAAATTCAACTATTTTGTTTAAGAATAATCCTTTTGGTTGAAAATTCGTTTCCCTTCGCTTTTCCAGCTCAAAAAATGATAATTTCGAATATAAAATTTGATTTGTCTGACTTGTATTTGCATTTAAAATTTTTGTTGTATTATTTTGAAATTTTTTATTTGTTGTAAAATGATATTTTCAAATTGATCAAAATAAAGACCTGAGATCGAATTCACAGCTAGTTTCTTCAATTTTTAACAGTTGAATTTTCCTAAATTTTCATCCGTGGAAAATTGAACTATCAAAAATCAATTAAAATTGAAAATTGATGAAAATTACTTTAAAAAAGTGAAATTTCACTTTTCCACAATCTTAAATTTCCTACAATTTTACTTTTTCTAGAATTTGCAACTTTATTCAATTTAAAATTTTCTTTATTTCTTAACGATGCATAATTTGACTTCTGAAATTTAAACTCTCTAGAATTTCCATTAGTTGTGAATCATATTGTAAAAAATTAAATTTTAAAGTTACTTTCCATTTTATTCAATTTTCATTAGTTGAAATTTCTTGAATTTTCTTTATTTTTCAACAATTAGAATTCAGTTTTTGAAAAATAAATTCCCAGTAGTTGAATTTTCAAAACTTAAATCTTCAACGGTTGGAAATTGAATGAAATTGAACATTAAATTTGGAACTGTAGAATCTTCAATTTTCCGAAATTTTCAGCAGTTGAATTTTCTTCAATTTTCAACCATTTCAAATTATAATGTTGAATATTAGGTTCAACAATTAAACATTATATTGTTCAAAATTAAATTTTAATCAGTTGCATTTCTAACATCGAAATTTTGAACGGTTGAAAATTAAATAAAATTATATTTTGAACTATTGAATTTTCAATTTTCCTCAATTCTTAGCAGTTGAATTTTCTTTAACTTTGAACAATTTTAAATTAAATTGTTGAAAATTAAGTTCAACTTTTAAAAACTGAATTTTCAGCAGTAGAATTTCCGATAGTTGAGTTTTCAATTTTCTTTAATTTCCAGCTTTTGAGTTTTTTTTTAATCCGTTGAAAATTGGGATACTGAAAATTAAAGAAAATTGACATTCCAACAGTAGAAAATTCTGTTAAGAATTTGCCTTAATATTTATAAGTTGAAAATTGAACTATTTGGAATTGAGAAGAATTAAACATTGCATTTTCAAAAGTCAAATGATGAACATTTGAAATGCTAAAAATAGAATTTTCAGCAGTTGAATGGTTAATTTTTTTTTAAATTTTAACAAGTGAATTTTTCCTGATTTTCATCCGTTGAAAATTGTACCATTGAAAGTCAATAAAAATCGAAAACTGATGATAAGTTAATTTAAAAAAAGGAAAATTTCAATTTCCTACAATTTGATTTTTTCTACAATTCACCATTTTATTTTATTTAAAATTTTCATTCTTTTCTCCCAACAATTACAACTGTTAAAAATACAATACTCCTTATTTTCAATAGTTGAAAACTGAACAAATGAACATTGTAGAAAATTAAAATTTCAAAAGCTGCATTTTTTCAAAATTAAATTATCAACGGTTACAATTAACAATTGAATTTTCGATTGCTGAAAATGACAGAAAATGGAAAATTGAAATTTAATCAATTGACTGTTCAATTTGTAATATTCTTCAATTTTCAGCAGTTGAATTTTTAATTTCCTTAATTTTCTAACAGTTGAATTTTCAACAGTTGAAAATTCAATTTTCATTCATTTTCAACAGTTCAAAATTGAACAGAAAAAGGTTGCAGAAAATTGAATTATCTGAAGTTGCATTTTTAACAGTTGAAATTTCAATGTTGAGAAATTAAAAATTGAATTTTCATTGTTGGAAATACGAAAATAGGTAAAAATTAAATTTTTATAAGTTGAATTTTCAATTTCGAATTTTCTTCATTTATCAGCAGCTTGATTTTCTTCAATTCTTAACAATATTTAACAGCTAAAGATTGAAGAAAATTGAATTTTATGTGGTTCAATTTTAATTTTTTTTTTACATTTTCAGCAGTTGAAAAATAAAGAAAAGTGAAGAGAGCTATAGGAATTTTGAAAATGAAACGGCTGAAAGTCAGTTTTCAATTTTCTTTGTTTTTCAACAATTCTTTTTCTAACTGATAAAAATTGAAGAAAATTCAACTGGTAAAAATTGAAGAGAATTCGAGTACTGAAAATGGATGAAAATTGAAAAATATCTTCAGCAGTTTAACTTCCAACTGTTGAAAATAGGAGGAAAAATTAGTTTTCAACAGTTGACAATTTAAATGCTGAAAATTGAAGAAAATTGAAAATTCAATTTTTTCAATTTCCTTCAATTTTCAGCAGTTTTATTTTGACCAGGTAAAAATGTAAAAACATTAGGAATTTAAGGAAATTTAATTTTCAATGGACAAATTTTCAACTTTAGAAAAATCAAATGAATTGAATTTTCAACTGTTGAAAATTCGAGTAAATTGAATTTTAAACTGTTGAAAATTTAAGTGCCTAAAATTAAAGAAAATTGAAAATTCAATTTTCTTCATTTCTTTTTACTTGTCAACAGTTTACCTTGAAATTGATCAAAATTTAAAAACATGAAGAATTGAAGGAATTGGATTTTCAGTAGATAAATTTTGCAAATGTTGAAAATTGAAGAAAATTTAAAATTTGATTTTCGAAAAATAATGAAAATTAAATTTTCAGCAGTTATATTTACAGTTTCGAATTTTCTTTAATTATCGGTGCGTTGATTTCTTTGAATTTTGAACTGTTGATAATTGCACAGTTGAAAATTAAAATTTCCAAAAATTGAAGAAAATTCAAAATCGATAAAGATTAACTATTCAACAGTTGTGTTCTAAACTACCTACAATTCTAAATTTTCTTCTTCTCTCATCAATAAAAAATTCAAAAACAGTTGAAAGTCAATTTCCAATTTTCTTTGGTTTCCTACAATTCTATTTTCAACGGTTAAAAATTGAAGAAAATTCAACTGCCGAAAATTGAAAAGAAGCCGAATACTGAAAATGGAAGAAAATTGAAAATTATCTTCAACAGTTTAGCCTCCAACTGTCGAAAATAGTAGAAAATTTAATTTTCAACAGTTGACAATTTAACTTCCGAAAATTGGAGAAAATGGAAAATTCTATTTTTTCAATTTCCTTCAATTTTTAGCAATTTTATTTTGACCAGGTAAAAATGTAAAAACATAATGAATTTAAGGATATTAAATTTTCAATGGATACATTTTCAATTTTTGAAAAATCAAGAAAATGAAATTTTTAACTGTTGAAAATTTAACTGCAGAAAATTAAAGAAAATTTAAAATTCAATTTCCTTAATTTCTCTTTACTTGTCAACTGTTCACCTTGGAATTGTTTAAAATATAAAAACATTAAGAATTGAAGAAATTGAATTTTCAATAGATAAATTTTGCAAATGTTGAAAATTGAAGAGAACTGAAAATTTGATTTTCGAAAAATTAAGAAAATTGAATTTTCATCCTGGGTCAATTTAACTGCTGAAAAAAAAATAAAATTGAAGAAATAGTTTTTTTCAATTTTTTTCAATTTTAATCAGTTCAATTTTCAACTATTTGAAATTTAAGGGCATTTAGAATTAAAGAAAATGGAAGAAAATTAAAGAAAATTGAAAATTAACTTTCTCAACCAAAAACTTAATAGAAAACTGAAAATTCCATTTTTGGAAAATAAATTATTTTGAATTTTCAACCTTGGTCAATTTAACTGCCGAAAATAAAATGAAATTGAAAAATTAGTTTTCTTCAATTCAATCAAATTTTCAACAGTTCAATTTTCGACTATTGAAAATTGAAGAAAATTGAAGAGAATAAAAGACAAGTCAAAATTAACTTTCTCAACCAAAAACTCATAAGAAAACTGAAAATTTGATTTTTTGGAAAATGAAGAAAATTAAATTTTTGAAAAGATGAAAGATCCAGTTCCTTTACGTTGAGTTGTTGAAAGCTTTAACTTTTTAATATTGTAAATTCAATTTTCAATTTTCTTCAATTTTCAAAGGTTTAATTATGAATAGTAGAATAGACAACTGCACCAAGAAGATACATTTTCAACCAAATAATTGATTTTTGAAATAAAATAATTAATGTTTAACTGAAATAGTTTAATTTTCAGTCAAAAAATACATTTCTAAACAAAAACAATGATTTTTCAATAAAATGGTTAAATTTTCAAATGAAAAAATAAATTTGTGACCTCAAGTTGCATTTTCAATTGAAAAGTGTATTTTTTTTTTTAAAAAAAAAACACACAATTTTGAACAAAATTGTTAAATTTTCAAAATCAAGAGATGAATTTTCCACTTAAATAATGCATCTTGGATAAAAAAATCAATTTCTAACGAAGTAGTTAAACAAAAACAATTTTAAACAAAATAGTGAAATTTTCAAACAAAGAGATGAATTTTTTGTTTCAAATATGCATCTCCAACGGAAAAATGACTTTGTAACAAAGTACTTCAACTAAAAAGGTGAATTCACAATAAAAAATCGAATAGTTGAATTTTCAATAAAAAAAATTAATTTTCATCGAAAAAATTAATTTTCAAGCAAAAAGAATAATTTACTACCAGAAAAAACGAATTTTGAACCAAATTCACGACTTTCAACCAAATAGTGGGATTTTATACTAAAAGAGATTAATTTACGACCAAGAATGGAATAGTTAAATTTTCAATTTAAAAAATTCACTTTCAACCAAAACCAACGAAATTTCAACAATCTACATGAATTTTTAACAAAGGAAGACAAATTTTCACAAAAAATGAAATAGTTAAATTTTTAATTAAAAAATTATTGCGTAACTAAAAAGAATTTTTTTTCAAAATAAAATAGTTATATTTTAAACCAAAAGAATTAATTTTTATCAATGCAGTTGGAATTTCAACCAATTAGTTGACTTTTCAACCAAGAATATTAGTTTTATAAACAAAAGAAGAATTTCAAAAAATGAACTAAAATTTTTGAATAAAAATATCATTTTTACCCTAGATAGTTGGATATTTAACTCAAAAATATAAATTTTCAATAAACAATGGAATAATTAAAATTACAGTTAAAAAAACTAAGTTAAAAAAAAATCAGTATTGAGAAATTAGTTAAATTCACAACCAAACGATTTTCAACCATGATAGATAAATTTTTAACTGAAAATCAAATGGTTAAATTTTGAGTTAAGACATTTATTTTCAACAAACAAATTTTTCAACTATATAGATAAACTTTCAGCCAAAGAAATGGATTTTATATAAAAATAATTCATATTTTGACCAAAAACATGAATTTTCAACAAAGAAGCGATGGAGAATTGAAAAAATGTTTAAAATTAACGAAATGGCAGCGGGTTTTCTCAAAAAATTGAGAATCGATTTTCTCAAAAATCCCGCCTTCAAATTTTTATCCAATTTTTTGCTTGGATTTTGGGCTTTGGTAATAATAACATCTTGTAAAGTCAATGCTTTCTAAATAACTTTTCTAGTTAGGAGAATTTTTTTTCTTACAATCGAATTTTCTACTTTTTCTTAAAAAAAAAAATGATAGATACGAAAAACTGTTAAGATAAAAGTTTGTACTCCTGAAAAAGTTCTATGAAAGATGTGTTCTGTTCTTTCGCGATATTTTCCATAGTTTTCGAGAAAATTCCAAAAATTACATTTTTAGGGGGAAAACCCGATCGAAAATTTGAGAAAAATATTAAGAAGAATAAAAAGGGTGGGGGTTTCAAGAAAATCTTTTTTATTTGTTTGTTGAATTTTTTAAAATCTGAAACAAATAAATTTTCTGAGAAACCACATCATTTTTATTCTTCCAAAAGTTTTTGAAAAGAATTTTGCTCGTAAACTGTGAAAGATATAACAGAAGAACAAGAAACATTTTTCATAGAATTTTTTTAGACGTGCAAACTTTCATTTTAACATTTTTTCGTATCAGTCATTGTTTCCAAGGAAAAGCAGAAAATTCGATTGTAAAAAAAGAATTCTCCTGGCTACAGAAGTTATAGAGGTTTACAGAAAAAAATTAAGTTTTTTGAACATTTTGAACAGTTTTTTGAATTCATATACGCATAACTTTTTTGGATTTTTTTTTGCAAATCGGAAAAATTCTTATCGCCTAATTTCCTTTGAAAAAAATTGGCGGTATTGAAAGAAAACAACCAGCTCTGATCATCCCCTCCTAAGATATAAATAAACTCTGTCAAAAGAGGGTTGTTTTATGTTTGAGGAAAGTTTGTGACAAAAGGTAGGTAATTGTAGGAGGCAAGTTTTTAAAATGAGAACTTACACCTCGCCTCGGTTAGGAGAGTGGGGTTACACCCCGGTGAAATTTGCAGACATAGTGTTCCCCAACGTGACTTTGCATCACGACCCCGATTTTCCCAACCTTACTTGCTCCCACCTCACTGTCCCCTCTCGCGGCTTGCCCCACGACGATAGTAAAAACTTTTACAGTTCTTATAATTATGGGTAATTTACGGTAATTAACGAGGCTGGACGAAGTCACGCCTGCAATTTTCTGAGTAATATTTCTACAGCGATAATATCGCGCTTTCCTACGCCTATTACACCCCTCGGGATCTCCCTTATCACTTCCCGCCCTTTATCACCCCGAACCTGTTCCACCATCTTGAATACTACTCGCGAGTATCAGAATTGAGGGACCGACTCCAACTTCTCGATCCTGAGGGATTTCGGAATCAAACGAAATTTATTCAGTAGGTAGTAGGAGAGAGTGGTCCTATGTCGGCACAGTAAGAGTTTTTGTCGAAAAGAGGGGGTAAACTAGGTTTAATGGCGCTTTGGACAATGCAGCCCAAAGTGAAGAAGTCGATTTTTGCTATTTCTCAAAATAGGGGTCCTAAGCCGGCACCCCCCTTGTCCTGAGTCAGCACATGATTTTTGCCGCTCAATTGCAAGAAAAAAGGCAGTTTATGTAATTTTCAGGAGGAAAATGATAAATTTGAACCATTTACAGTGGAAAAAGATGTAGAATATTGTCTAACTTTATTTATGGGATGGAAACGTCCCTATATTACAACTATGAGAAGGACACCTACCAGAGACGAGCAACATGCCCTCAAAACACAACCAAACTTTTAAAAAAACATCGGAGACGAATGACATGAACTTGAAACACAACAGAATATAATAAACAAATAAAAAGAAAATCAATAGAAAAAGGTGCCGACACAGGACGACCTGTTTGGTGCCGACTCAGGACCATTAAGATTTCTTACGCATTTGATGCTATTACCCGCCCGAAGTAAATCCGAATAAAAAATCGACTTTGTCGGGCGAAAACACACAGAAAACAGAAAAAAACGCTCTTGATCAATTGGTTTTTTCAAAATATTTACACACCTATTGCAGCTTCACAAGAATGGAAGAAGAGGAATCCCGTTTTTTATTTCCATGTCTAACAATCTGTCATACGACAGAAGGAACAAGCCGACATGCGCGCCATCTCTGAGAAATGCTAGAGTGCCGATCTAACCCAAAGTGCCGACTTAGGACCACTCTTATTTCAGAAGCCATAGAAATTCTTTTTCTCTTGATTCATCTCAAATAGACATATTACCAATGTTGGTTTTTTAAAAATTCAAAATGAAAATTGATTATTTGGCGATTTTTATACACTTTTTTTTTGTAAAATTCCATATTTTGTGTTGAAATTACGTTTTTCCAAAGAAATTGAATGAATTACGGGAAAAAGAGAGATTTCCTAAATGTTAAGAGATTAAGTGATTCACATAAAATTGTTATAAACTTTTCCGTTAATGAAAGAAATTTCACTTTAAATAAAAAAGCACATGAATTTAACGAAAAACACATTTTTAACCAAATAATTGAATTTTCAACCGAGAAGATTAATTTTCTGTAAAAGAAGATGAATTTCAACATAATACATACATTCTCAACCAAATAGTTGAATTTTATACTGAATCGTTGAATTTTTGAGCCAAAAAGACGAATTTTTTATTAAACAGTTGAATTTTTAACACAAGATTATAAATTTTAAACAAAAAAGTTAATTTAAAACTAATCACTTGAATTTTCAACAAAATCGTTGAATTTTCAGTTGAAAAATAATTTTTTTATAAAAAAATATGATTTTCGACAAAAAATGTGATAGTTGATACTTAATCACAAAAAAATTTCATTTAAAAAAAAAAATGGTTGAATATAATCAACAAAGATGAATTTTCAACAAAATATATAAATCTTCAAACGAATAGTTAAAATTTCGACCAAATTGTTGAACTTTCTACCTGAAAATACGAATTTCCTGCAAAACAGTTGAATTTTCAACTAGAAAACAAGAATTTTCAACAAAAAAGTGAATTTTGAACCAATGACTTAAATTTTTTAAAAATAGTGAAATTTTCAGTTGAAAAAAAAAATTTGTGTACCACAATAGAAAGTACTTTTCAACTAAAATTATGAATCTTCAAAAAAAAATTAATTTTAAGAATTTAGTTTAACTTTCAACGAATGAATTTTCAATGCAAAATTAAATAGTTGAAATTTCAATAAACGGATATTTTATTTTTAAATTAAAAAAAAAGTTGGATTTAGTCAACAAAAGGAATTTTAAAAAAGTCTTTAATTAAAAAAAAAAACAGATTAATTTTCAACAAAAAGGTTGCATTTTTAACCAAACGATTCGAATTGAAAATGATTTTTAGTTTTAAAAAAATGATAATTTTTCACGAGATAATTTTTTGGCAAGAAGAATAATTTTTTACGAAAAAAATTGAATTTTGGAAAATTAAGTAAATTTTTAACCAGGGAGATTACTTTTCACCAAAAATATGAATTTTGAACTCAACAGTTGAACATTCTTTTAAGTATTTGAATATTAATCCATAAAAATGATTTTTTTGAGCAGAAGCATTAATTTTCTACCAAAGAAGACAAATTTTTCAACAAAGTACATTAATTTTCAGCCAGTGCTTGAACTTTCAATTGAAAAGGGTAAACTATCAAACAAAAGAGGAATATTTATATTTTTAAATGAAAAAATAATGTTTAACCAAAAATAAATTCAAAAAAAGGAGTTATATTTTCAATTAGAGATGAATCTCCAGTAAAAATATAAATTTTCAACAAAATATTTCAACTTTTAACAAAGTAGACAAAATTTTTAACTAAAAATGATCAACTTTTAAACGAATAGTTGAGTTTTAATTTAAAGAAGATACATTTTCATCTAAAAATGGAATGATGAAATTTTTAGGCAAAACTATCAATATACACCCAGGAAAAACAAATTTTCGAAAAATAGGTGAATTTTAAATCAGAGAAATGAATTTTCCACAAGAATGCTAAATCTTCAATAAAAAAAATTAGTTTTCAACAAATAATTTTAACTTTCAACCAGGTAGTTGAATTTTCAACCAAAAAGATCAATTTTAGAAGTCAGAAGATAAACTTTGACCAAAAAAGATCAATTTTCAACAAAATATATGAATTTCCAACCAAAAAATTAATTTTCCACAAAGTAGTTCAGCTTTTAAGCAATTGGACGAATTCTCAACCGAAAATATTAATTTTCAACCAAGAAGATTAATTTGTACCAAAAAGACCAATTTTTAGCAAAATACATGAATTTTCGACAAAATTGTTCAATATTCAAACAAATAGTTGGATTTTCAACTTAAAGGGTACATTTTCTACTAAAAATTAAATATTTAATTTTACTGTAAAAAATTACTGTTTAACCAAAAAAATCAAAAATTCTCAAAACAGTTAAGTTTCCCATCAAAAAGATGAATCGTCAACCAAAAAAGTGAATTTTCAACAAATTAGTTCAACTTTTAATCATGTAGTTGAATTTTCAAACAAAGAAGATAAATTTAAAACCAAAAAGGGAATATTTAAATTTTTAAATATTCTATAAAAATTAATATTTTACCAAAAAAATCGAGCTTTCAACAATGGTTCAATAGTCTGCTATTATATTTTTGGTCGAAAATTCATTTTTTTTTTATAACATTTTTATCCTTTGGTTTAAACTTTTATCATTTTAATAAACATTTAAAAATGTTGTTACAGTCTTTCTTCTAAGTTGATAATTAAAATGTTTTGTTGAAAATTGATCTTTTTGGGTTGAAAAGTCATCCTTTTGGTTGAAAATGAACTTCTTGTTGAAAATTCTTTTCATAGGCTAGAAATTTGAATCTTTTTTAATTGAAAATTGAATTGATCATTTAAAATTTTAATTATTTGGATGAAAAATCAACAATATCATTAGAAGTTCATTTTTTTCCTTGTTGCAAATTCAACTGTTTGATTGAAAATTCGTATTTCTGGGATGAAAGTTCAACTATTTTCGTAAAAGCTTCAACTGTTTTGCAGAAACTGCAACAATTTTCTTGAAATTTTGTTTCCTTCTTGACTGAAAGCTGTTTCTTGCTTGAAAATTAAACTCTTTCGAATAGAAATTCATATTTCTGTTAAAAAATACAACTGTTCACTTGAAAATAATTCTGTTTTACTTGAGGATTAAACAATTTTGTTGAAAATTCATTTTTCTAGAAATTTCTTTTTTTTTCGGTTAAAAATATCACTATGTGGTTAAAAATTTAATTGTTTTGACGAAAATTCAAAAATTCTATTAAACAGTTATCCATTGTGTTTGATAGAAATTTCATTTTTTCCGGGTAAAAATGTAAATGTCTGTTTCAAAATTAAGCTGCTTTGCTTGATGATTGAATTATTCGGTTGAAAATTTATTCGTATTTTTTCAGAATTACTTTTTTTTTTACGGAAAAATGACTTTTCTAACATATAAAATGATTTTTTAACAAAATGGTTACATTTTGAACAAAATATTTGAATTTTCAACAAAATATTAACATTTTCAACAAAATACTGGAATTTGCAACGAAATAATTGAGTTATCCACAAAACCATTCACTTTTCAACCTAAAAACATGAATTTTCAACGAAAAGTTGCTGTAGTTGATATTCCAACCAGAAAAAATAAAATTGCGTTTAGAAAATAAATTTTAAAAATACAGAGAAGAATTTTTAACATATAAAGATTTTTCAGTCAAGAAGAAAATTTTTTACCTGAAATGTTGAACCTTCAAGCCAAAATATGAGTTTTTTTCATGAAAAAATTTAATTTTCAATCAGAAAATATGAATTTTCAGCAAAAAATTAACTTTCAGCAAAAAAATTAATTGTCAACGAAAGTTGAATTTTTAGTTAAAAAGATCAATTTTTAGCAAAACAGTTCAACTTCTTAACCAAAGAGATGAATTTTCAACTAAAAATAATGAATCTTCAACGAAAAAGTGATTTTTCAATAAATTCGTTTAAAAAAAATTTTAAAGAAAATACTCGAATCCTCAAGCAAATAATATTAATTTCCAAACAAACCGCTCAATTTTTATCAAAAAAAGATGAAATTTCTACTAAAACAGATGAATTTTTAAATAAAAAAGTAAAATTTGAAAAAGAATGAATTTTCATCCAAAAAAGATTCTAATTTGACTTTTCAACATTTAAAAATGAGTTCTCAATGAGAAGTAAATTTTCTTTGAAGATACATGAATTTTCAACCAAGCAGTTGCATTTTTAACCAAAAAGATTGACATTAAACAAAATTATTGAATCTTCGGACAAAAAGTTACATTTTCATCCAAGAAGAGTGAAATTTCTATTGAAACAGATAAATTTTCAAATAAAAAAATTAAATTTAAAAAATGTAACTTCTCACAAAAAAAAAGATTTTAATTTCACTGATTTTTTACACCAAAAAGACGAATGTTCAGTAAAACAATTGAATTTTTAAACAAAAAAGATGACTTTTTTTCAAACTTATTGAATCTTCAATCAAATTGTTGAATTTTCATGGAAGAAAGATGAAATTTTTACTGGCACAGATGAATTTTTAAACAAAATTTCAAAACAATTTGAATTTTCATCAAGAAAAGGTTTTAGTTCGACTATTCAACATTAAAATATGAGTTTTAAACAAAAAGTCAATTTTCTACGAAGATACTTGATTTTTCAACTCAAAAAGACGAATTTTCAACAAAAAGTTCAATTTTTAATGAAAAAAGGATAAATTTTTGACTCTAACTTTAAATTATTAAGAGAGATGAAATTCATACTGAAACAAATGAATTTTTAAATTAAGTAAACCAATTTTCAAATAAATAGTTGAATTTTCATCCAAAAAATATTTCAGTTGACTTTTCCACACCCAAATATGAATTTTAAACATGTCAATTTTCACCAATTGGTAATTAACTCACTTTTTTTTTTAATTTGTGAATCAAGATAATTAATTGAATTATTTTGTTGAAAATGCATTTTTTGTTATCTTAGTTAGATTTTGATTTGAAAAAAATTCAAGATAAATGTTTATTTTAGCAATCAAAACAATCTTGAAAAATTTTCACCTAACCAAAAAGATATATAACCTATTTTATTTTTATATTATATTTTATTTTATTTTAACAATATTAAAATTCTGGCTATAGAAAAAAATTCTCATAAAAGACGAATAATAGAATCGATTTTTATAAACAAATACCATAATATTTCTATTAACTCAGATACAGGAATTATGAATGTCAACAAATTATATCGAAGTATTATAAAATAATCAAAAAACAATTTAAAATCCAGTTGCTTTGGCACCTTACATAATTGTTTTTGAAATTTGAGTCACATTTTAGAATTATTTTTTAACTTGATCCAATCTGTTGACATGTTGTTTATTCCAAAATTGAAAAACTTTTGTTTCTATTAAGATACTAATCCCAGGTATTTTTATTTCTTTACTTTTAATTTTTTTGTGAAAATTCAAAACTCAATATATAGAATTCCTGAAAATAAAACAAGAAAGATAAAATTTGAACAACCACCACAAAATGCTCCTATTGCAATTCCTAAAGAACAAAATAAAAAAATTGGTTTCTTTGGACAAAAATAAAAAAGAGGAAAGAAAAATGAGAAGGCAACCAACCAAATCCCCTTCCTTCTCTTTTTTATTTCTTCCTTTATCAAGGCAAGAAAAATTAAAACAGGTGGGAACAGAGACCAAGCTACGACGCTATCTCCTCGATACCTGAGATCCTTTTATTTTTATTTTTATTTATTTCGTCTTTTTTATTTTTATTATTATCAAATCACAATAAGAAAGCATGCAAAGTATTTACCAACGTTTCGGTGCTCACACAGCACCCTTATCAAGGCAAGAAAAATTAAAACAGGTGGGAACAGCGACCAAGCAACAACGCTATCTCCTCGATACCTGAAATCCTTTTATTTTTATTTTTATTATTATCAAATCACAATAAGAAAGCATGCGAAGTATGTATAAATTAAAACAGGTGGGAATAGCGACCAATCAACGGCGCTATCTCCCCGATACCTGAGATCTGACTCAATAGGCTAATTCGTCACAACAAACAAGAAATAAGATAAAGTCAAGAATCATGAAAAACAAATGTAATTAATCATACTTAGTTTTCATGAGTCTTGACTTTATCTTATTTCTTGTTTGTTGTGACGGATTGGCCTATTGACTCACATTCATATCTCAGGTATCGAAGTGATAGCGTTGTCGCTTGGTGGCTGTTCCCACCTGTTTTCATTTTCTTGCCTTGATAAGGGTGCTGTGTGAGCACCGAAACGTCGGTAAATACTTTGCATGCTTTTTTATTGTGATTTGATAATAATAAAAATAAAAGAAACCAAAGAAATAAAAATAAAAGGATTTAAGGTATCGAGGAGATAGCTTCGTTGCTTGGTCGCTGTTCCCACCTGTTTTCATTTCCTTGCCTTGATAAGGGTGCTGTGTGAGCACCGAAAACGTTTGTAAATACTTTGCATGCTTTTTCATAGCGATTCGATAATAATAAAAATAAAAGAGAGGAAAGAAATGAAAATGAAAATAAAAGGATCTCAGGTATCGAGGAGATAGCGTCGTTGCTTGGTCGCTGTTCCCATCTGTTTTAACTTTTCTTGCCTTGATAAGGGTGCTGTATTTTTTTTTGTCCGAAGGAACAAATTTTTTTATTTTGTCCTATAGAAATTGGAATAGGAGCATTTTGAGCATTTTTTGGTAGAAAATAATCTTTTTGGTTAAAAGTGAAGAAAGGGTTGGGAAAAATATTTGGTAAATTTCCACAGGGATGTGCAATCTGCAAGAATCGTTTGCCTCAAATTTATTTTATCGCTTCAACAGGGAATGACGTTTTCGTAACGAGATATAAATTCGAAGGTAGAGTAAACAGGATCGTAAGTAATACAACCCCAGGAATGAGAACGACGTTCTTTTGAATTTACAACCCCGCCGGGAAACCACTTCCGTTTGTTCAGTAGTCAATACACATTTTTCGCTTCGATCACGAGCTTCCTATCATTTTTTTATATTTTTTTTGTGACGATTAACGGTCTTTTAATTCAGTGGGGTAAATAATTTATTTCATAAGGCTCTTCAGATGCTGGATCTATAATACTTCTGAAAGTTTTCCTTTTCATGGATAAAAAAAAACCTTCTGGAAATACGTGTTTCGACTTTTCAGACAAAATTAAAGAAGAAGGAATCTGTTTTATCATTGGAGAATAACAGAAAGTATTTAACGTCTTTTCAGACTAGATGGAGATATGAAAGAAAAATTATTTCAAATAATTTTTTTCTGAAAAAAAATCTTCTCCTTTCGCTCCACTGGGAATCGAACCACAAAACTACTGATTTCCGGTCAGGTGCTTTCTCATTAAGCTACTAGAGAGATCGAAAGAAGAATATTTGTTCAGAAATAAATATAATTAATAATAAATACAATGAATTTAAAAAAAAAAAGTTGAATTTTTTGTTAAACAGGATTTGAGTCGACTTTTCAAGATCAAAATATGAATTTTTAACTAAAAAATAAGTTTCTCAAAAAAAATTTAATTTTAAATCCGAAAAGACGAATTTTTAACAAAAAAAGGATAACTTTTCAACAAAATTGTTGTATTCTCTATACAATAGTTGCATTTTTATCTAAAAATAGATGAAATTTTTCTTGAAAAGGATGAATTTTTATTTAAAAAAAAAACACATTTTTAAAAAATAGTTGAATTTTCATCCAGAAAAGATTCCACTTGACTTTTCAAGATCAAAATATGAATTTTTTTAATAAAAAGAAAAAAAATTTAACAGAATAGTGGAATTGTCCAACAAATTGTTGAATTTTTATCCAAGAAAGATGAAATTTGTACTAAAACAGATGAATTTTTAATAAAAAAAGGACAATTTTTTTTAAAGATGAACTTTCATCCAGAAAAGCTTTCAGTTCATTTTTCATCACCACAATATAAATTTTAAACAAAAAGTAAATTTTCTACGAAGTAGATAAATTTTCAACAAACCAGTAGAATTTTCAATCAAAAGTATGACTTTTTAACAAACTAGTTTTATTTTCAACCAAAGAGTTGCATTTTTATCCAAAAAAGATGAAATTTCTCTTAAAACAGATGAATTTTTAATTGAAAGAAAAAATTCAAAAAAAGAGTGAATTTTCATCCAGAAAAGATTTCAGTTCTCTTTTCAACACCAAAATATTAAATTTAATAAAAAAGTAAAATTTCTACAAAATAGTTGAATTTACTACAAAAAGCAGAATTTTAAACCTAATTTTCAACTAACTGTCAATCAAAGAAATGAAATTCTAACCAAAAATATTAATTTTCAATCAAGAAAATTAATTTTCTTCCAAAAAAGATTAATTTTTAACAAAATGAATTTTCCACCAAATATTTTAATTTTTGAAGAAATGTTCAATCCAAAGGTAAATTTTCAACAAAAGTAATGAATTTTCAACCTAAAATATAAATTAGTCGGTTAGAAAAAATGAAATTTCAAATAGAAAATATGAATTTTCTTCCAAAATTCCAACCAAATGAAATAATCTCTTTAACGAAATAGTTCAATTTTTAACCAGACGGAAGAATTTTCAACCAAGAAGATTACATTTCTGTAAAGAATGCTCAATTCCCGATGAAAATGAAATAGTTAAATTTTCCATTAGAAAATTAATTACTTATAAAAAACTAATTTTCAACTAAAGAAATGAATTTTCAACTAAAAAGATAAATTTTCAACAAAACACATGAATTTTCAACTAAAAAATATAAATTTAAAAGCAAAAATGGAATAGTTAACAAACTAAAAACATGAATCTTTAACAACTAATTAAATTTTCAACCAAAGAAATAAATTTTCAACCAAAAAGATGAAAGTTCAATTAATGAGATTACTTTTTTACCTAAAAGACGAATTTTCAACAAAATTGTTGGATTTGCACAAAATGCATACATTTTTAACCAAATATTTGAATTTACAATGGTATTTTCCACCTAAAAGTTTAATTTTCAAACAAAAAAATAAATTTTTAACGAAAACATGAATTACTTACTGAGAAGATTAATATTCTACCACAAAAAAAAGAATTTTCAACAAAATGCAGGAATTTTCAACCCAATTTTTGAACAAAGGACACAAATTAAGAAAAAATTAAATGATCAGAAATTGTTCAACCAAAAAACAGCTACAAATTTATCATTATTCATTTTTTGATAAAACGACATATGCTAAGAAAAAAATTAGTGAAGAAAAATTGGGCACCTAAAACACATCCACATATTTGTTCCGAATCATTTTTCGAAAGAACGCGTACTTTATGTTCTAATCGTGAAAAATAACATTAAAAATGAAAAAATTGTGAAAAATGATATAGGGTTTGCAGATATTTTGAAGAGACAAAAAACTTTCTATAAAATCTAATTTTTAGTTTTTTGGGCAATAATTAAAAACTGATTTCTCAATTAAATTTTATCATTATTATAACATTAAGCAAATAAGTGATGTGAGGTAGTTATTTATTTTAATAAAAAAGAACTAATAATTCTGTTTCTTGATTATTATTGGCTGGCACTGTCCGATTTTAAATTAAATATTTTTAAAAACGAAATAATTATAATCAAAAATATGTGATTGGAAGATTTTGAGAATAAATTATAATTCAAAATGAAGTGTTAAAAGTATAATTTTATAATTATGAATTTTCAATTTTCCTTTGTAAAATGAAAACTTTTCATTTTTGAACAATTTTAATTTACCCAAAATAATTGAAATACTACAGAGTTTGAGTATACAAAAGTTTTAATATCACCATTCTTTGTGACTAATTTTTTTTTCTGTTTTGAAGGAAATTTGGATTCAATTAATTTCCAACGTTCAGTAGAATATAATTCTTAAATAATTCAATTTTGAGGTAGTTGCTGTTCCAAAAATCAGATCACTGAAAAAAAGATTTTCTCCCTTCGCTCCGCTGGGAATCGAACCACAGAACTACTGATTTCCGGTCAGGTGATTTCTCATTAAGCTACTAGAGAGATCGAGAGAAGAATCTTTTTTCAGAAATACATGCATTATTGTGCTAGATAGTACAAATCAAATTTTTCAAGGAATCTGTATCATCATTAGAGAATAACAGAAAATATTTAACGTCTTTTCAGACTAGATGGAGCTATGAAACAGAAATTATTTTAAATAATTTTTTTCTGAAAAAAGAGCTCCTTTTACTCCCCTATAGTAGTTCTGTGGTTCGATTCCCAGCGAAGTGAAAGGAGAAGATCTTATTTCAGAAAAAAAAATACTTTAAAATAATTTTTCTTTCATAGCTCCATCTAGCCTGAAAAGACGTTAAACATTTTCTGTTATTTTCTAATGATAATACAGATTCCTTGAAAATTTTTATTCGTACCATCAGTAGGTCTGTGGTTCGATTCCCAGCAAAGCAAAAAGAAAATATATTTTTTCACAAGAAATTCTTGAAATATTTTCAATCAGAAGCTCTCAAAATTCAATAATTTCAGACTGAAATTTTTTGAAATTGGACAATTTTATACGATGATTTTTAAAATTGGTTCATTCAATAATTTTCAATTACAAGCGATTAAAATTTGACAATTTGAAACTGAATCTAAATTGAATGTTTCACAGTGAAAGTTTCTGAAATTCTAGAAAAGTAAATTTTTATTTCATAAAAAAATTATAATATAATGTTAAAATTTATTAGACAAATTTTTCTAAGATCGAAAAATAAATTCACCATCATTTCCACCGTCAAGTTTAGAAAAATTTCAAACTATAAACTTTTAAGGTAGTTATCCTTCCAAAGATTTTTTAAAAGTGGTTGGGTTTTAATAAACAGATGATTTCTATTAAAATAATAACTGAAGTATCTCCAAGGAAAGTTATTTGATAAAAAAATATTTGTTTGAGAAAAATTGTTTCAAGGATGTCAGCCATAGCATCCGAAATATTATCATCAGTAACATCATTTTGATTTTTGAAATCAAAGAAAATTATTTTTTTCAG